>JAQIUQ010001722.1:0-13982 GCA_030378365.1 Hybognathus amarus | reverse complement strand
ACCTCATTGTGTAAATGTAGGGCTGCACTAATTTGTGTCAGAGTTCTGAGTTCAGCAGTTCCAAAGGTTCGAGTTCAAGTGTGCTGTGCTTAACATGGTCATGTTACATTTTGACCTTCCTTATCGCTTTGTATCGCTTTCAAAAACTGTTCAAGCTGTTCACTGTTGCTGACTTGCATGTGCTAAACTTTTCAAGTTGTTCAAGTCTCTGTTCCTGCTTTCTGTGCTTTTTATTATGATGTGTTTGAATGGGATTGTGTTTACAGTGTGCAGCTTTGGATACCAAAATATCATTATTTATGACTTTATATAATGCCATAGTTGCTGCACACCACTTCTCATAATTCCATTTAAAGACATCTATTTCTTTTCTGTGTTAAAGGTTGCATCAAAATCCTTTTTTTCTGGCCCACAAGACTGGATTTTCTTATATATATATGTATATAATAACATAAATTATCACATTCATCTAAACTTTCCTAACGATCCGCTAGCAGCCAAGGCTCCGAGATCTGTACACAAAAACACTTGTTATCAACAAGTGTTCACCACCCACTCAAAAGCTAAACAAAGTGTTCCAACCAATAACCAATGAGAGGCTCATTTACACATTTAGGAGAGTTTCAATTGCACGGAAGGGAAGGTGAGGGAGTAGCGAGCTAGCTCTATGTTTTATTTGAACATAAACAGAGTGACGTAGCAATTGATGAATGTGATGTTTTATTTTTGGGCCAGAAATCGGTGATGCAACCTTTTAACAAGGATGCATTCTTGCCAACAGTTCACAAGTCCAACATGACCATATAGAGTAATTACTACTAATATATCAACAGATGGTCCTCAGGGACACAGATTCTGTAATTATGGTGCGGTGCAGATGCTCATGTGTGGCAGGGACAGCTCTATGCAACCACACAGTTGCCCTATTATTCCAGACAGCTCACTTCTCCCAGCTGGGTGTGCCAGTGGTTCCTCCTGTACACAGCTGTACAGAATCTGAGCAACAGTGGCACAAACCCCGAACAGCAGTAAGTTTCATAGTTGAGCATGGTTCATATGGGATAGTTTGCATAGATGTATGTCATGCAATAGTATGTACCGGTAGCTGCAAAATAGAACCTCTGTTTAATAAATTCTCAAAATTATGAGTGTATTTTAACATGTGTTTTATCACAATTTTACAGGGTGTAAAACCAGGTCCAGTTGGGAAGATGGTGGTTGTTAAGCCTGTGCAGGGTCGGATGGGTAGAGGAGGATTACGGTAAATATTATTATATAATTACATAAAACAATTACATTATATAATTAACTTAACAATTATTTTCAGAGTCGTTCAAGAGTTGTTTTCCCCATTGTTATGTCAAATTAAATACCTCTGTATGATATTTTTATTAAAAGGAGCACCCTCTACAGAGGAATGACTGGCCCTCTTCCTGACCTGTCGGTACTTCGTGTGGCCGAGGTGTACAGCGGCCTAGATCCACTGGATATGCCCCTGGTGACAACAATGGGGATGAGCATTGACAAGCCCCTTGCGGATTCTGAATTTGGACTGGTACAGAGGGGTAGTGTGATCTCCTATCAGCAGCCGAAACTTCTTACACAATGCACAGAGCTACATAAGAATGCCCCGGGTCCTCCATGTCTTCCCCTTATTACTCATCAGCTGTCACCAACAGAATGTGTGTGGGTATGCACAGAGGAAGAACACTTGCATTTACAAAGTTTGCAGCTATCTATTGACATGGCTCACAAAATTGAATTGTCCACACGGGGTCAGAGCAAAGATCCAGAGTGGCACGTGCTGTGGAGAATGAGGATAACATCCTCAAGGTTTAGGGAAGTTTCCCATGTTAGAGGTTGCAGTAGTGCTGAGCATCTTGCAGAGCGAATTATCAGGGGCACCAGACAAACTGCGGAAATGAGGAGAGGTTCAGAAATGGAGTTTCAGGCAGCAAGAGAATATGCCCAGTACAACAATGTCAATTACTCCCCTTGTGGACTTGTGGTTCACCCACAGGCTCCATGGCTAGGGGCCTCACCTGATGGCCTTGTTTATGATCCCAATGCAACACCTGCTTACGGTTTGGTTGAAATGAAATGTCCAAATGTTAAAAGTTACATTGATTGCAAGTACTTGCACATGTCAAATGGTGCTTTTAAACTAAAGAAAAGCCATGCCTATTTTTGGCAAATACAAGGCCAGCTTTTAATTACTGGACTTCAGTGGTGTGACCTTTTTGTCTGGGCGGAGGAAGATTTCTTTGTGCAGCGACTGCACTCAGACAAAGAAGTTCAAGAAACAATCAGGCAGAAGTGTGATCATTTCTACTTCAGCATTTACATGCCAAAGTATCTCTTAATGAGACGATCACAACTGATTGGCTGGTAAAGAAATCATAATCTGATTCATTATGTATTTTATTAGGACTATGAATTTGACTTCTCATTTACGTTACATTTCCCACTCGTACCTAAAATGTATATATTTCACCTGGAACTGATTGATAAATGATGTGATCTGGGATAAAATGTGTCTTCAAGCTTGTTGCTTTAAAAAACAAACAAACAAACAAACAAACAAACAAACAAACAAACAGTTGAATAAGTAATGTCAGATTTATTCATGGACTTTATACAATATGGCATCATTTTACACTAAAAATCATTGTTTATAATGTTTTGTGTGAGATCACATCTGTTGTCACTGTATGAGAATTTATTCAGAGATAAATAATGATTAATTCTTACATTTAAAAGTTGTATTTTTCTGTAATGTAAACTTGTCAGCACTACTTGGCCCATGCTGTGACAAGATGTTTATTCTGATAATTGCTAAGCAGGCAAGCAACAGCAAACATTTCATTTCATTTTCATTAATGCTTCCAGCAATTCGTGAGCTTAGAATTATAAGGTTCTATCTCCGTTTAGGGTAGTTCTGAGATATTGAGCATCAAAGTTTTTACATCCCACCTGGCAAAACTGTTATGTAGTATAATCTTCTATTATAGCTTTATCTATTAATCTTTTTTTACAAAAATAACACCACACAGTCATTAATAAACACCTAATGGATCAGATTATGTCAAAAACTCAATTTCGACCAAAAGTGGAGATAGAACCTTATAATTCTAAGCTCACGAATTGACAAAGGAATAAAAATCAAAAAGTTTATTCTCCTTTACCCTTCGGATGACTCGCTCAACGTGCACTCTTACACGAGCAATTTTCTGTGTTTGGAGGACACTGGGGGCTGGCATCTGGCTTTTTTGTTGAGAAAAGGTGGACAGTAGACTTTACATTTCACACAGTCAGTGATCAGGAAACCTTTATCAACCATCACAGCCATGTCATCAGTTAAAAGGTCAGCCAACCCTGACCGCCTGAAGAGTTCTTTATCACTTATTGACCCTTCATAGAGTGAAGAGACGAAGGACACTGGACCATGAGGGGCGATCCCAATAAGTCCTTTCATTGTACAGTGAGATTTGTACGTAGAAAACATCTCACTTTGGAGGAGAGGCGAGGATGGCGTCTGGCACTTGAGCTCTGTACAGTCAACTATTATCTGAGTATCAGAGAAGTCTTTGAAATCATCAGGAAGGTGAGCTTTAATGTCTTCAGGCTCAATCCAGATAGCCACCGAGCCCAAGAGTGTGTACAGGTAGTTGGTCCACGAACAGATAATGTGGCTTACAGTAGAGATGTGAATGTTGAAACGGTTTGCCAGGTCCTGCTCCTTTAAACCAACGGACAAGTACATTAGGAAAAGGACTAGCTCATCGATGGGTTGCAATGATTGTCTCTGGGGAGAAAACACACAAACATCATTAAACCTAATGTAAACTCTCTAGTCTAATAGATAAAAGGATGTGCAATTATCATTACTGCTGTTGGTCTATAATTAAAAATTCAACAGCAATAATACTCTACATGTTACTGGAAATTTCAAATGTGGGACTGTGACTGCAATAGGCTACTCAGGCACCTTACTTATTTATTGATTTATACCTAGGTCGACCATATTCTGAGAATCCAAATGAGAGGACACACTCCCCAGCATGGGCGTGACTCACGACCCCCAACTCAAATCTATAAATGAATATAGATACAAGCTAGAAAATACTCAATCTAATATCAGAATGTTGAGGTAAATGCAGTCAGATGTCATTTTCATCTCTCACATTAATTTGAAGGTTTGCTTAAAAAAAACCACACAATAATAAATCAAATAAACTAAAGAATATTTATATATGCAGAAAAATATTATGAATTATTAATGATTATCATTAATGACAACTGCAACAACATTAATGACAACATTATTATCAGTGACAACTGCAAAAACCAACCGTGTGTGTGGGACGGACAGATGTTACTGCTTCTTTATTTTTTTCAGCAGCTTTGGCCCTCGACGCACGAACCATTTTATGCACCGATGGTTCAATCAATCTCCAAAACAGCATAAGGTTATGATAACTGGGAAATCTATGGGAACGGAACAGAAAGAGTACACAACATTACTATATGGTCACGTATGGTCCAAGTTACTAAGGGCAGGGGTATCTTGTTCTCATCTTACCGTGTATAGAATTGAATGTCGTCGTCAGAGTGGGCGAATCTTTGTAATCCAAATTTACAGCTAATTTTCAGCTCCTGTATCTCTTTCTTTAATGAATCAATTTCTTCTTTTAATTTCGTGTTTTTGTCGATTGCCGAGTCCATGAAAGCGGGTTCTGGGACAGATGAATAGTCATGATCAGCAGCAGGAGAGCAGTCCATATATTGCCGATCTTCTGCTGATGCCAGCTCAGGCTGAAGTTTGCTTACTCTGTCCCAAACGCTCAGTCTTGGTGATGGGATGGAGTAATCATTCCACTGGAACAACACCAGGACAGCTCATTTCTTTAGTTGCCTTTTCCCCTCCGGTGTTTTTGGCTGAATGATATCCTCCGGTGTGAAGTGCAAACTACAGACTTTGCTGTGTCCAGTGACAATGAACTCATCACAACGAATATTGACCACCCACCGCTTTCTGAGTTCAACATCGCTGGGAAATCCATGATAAGCTTTAAACGCCGTTGAATTTAGATGATGACGTGCATTTGGGAACACAACAATGTTCATGATATTTTCTTTGTTGCCTCTGGAAAAAAACTCTATCTTTTTTAAGACTCATTTCCACTGTTTACGCCACGGCCATAGCTACTTCACCAAACAGGAAGAGAGCGGGCCGTATTTACCCATTGCGGATATGACGTCAGGTTGCTATGTGCAAGGAGCCCATTAATTACTAATTTAAAGTTAAAATATCAGTCCAACCTCAATGTAGACCAGGTCATTCTTCTCTTTTGTGCTTGGATTTCTGGTCTAGTGCTGAAGAAAGGAGGAAGAAGCTGTTGGGTTCCAAACTGAACAGTTGCCATCTGCTGTCGACCTCCGTGAAGAGGGTCTCCTTCATTTCTCTGATGGCAGGCCGGGCATCCTCCTCTGGTGATAGCTGGTGTTTCTTTAGGTTGGAAATCTTATGCACTGTTGTAGACAATGACAAGTTTGTTCCCCAGTTCTTGTTCCCTGTCTCCTGTGCCAGTTTCCACTGGCCTGCTGTCAAGTCAAGGGTGCAATCTCCTTTCTTTATGATGCTGGGATCTGACAAAACAGCTGCCACTGCCCATGGGTTCTCCACCAGTCAGTTGAGCATTTTACATGTAAAGATCCAACGAGTAGTGACATCTTGAATGAGTTTGTGCTCTACAACATTCTGCTGCGTTTGTTTCTCTTTCAAAGCAGCTGTAGCCTTTGCACTTTTTTAAGTGTTCCCACAAGATTCATGGCAGCCGAAAAACTGTGCAACGTAGTCGGTCCTGTTTTTTGAGCTGTATTTATGCACAGTTGTAGCCTGTGTAACTGTGTGTCCTGAGCAGCAGACCCCTTAAATGTTGCCCCATTTCTACGGTTTTTCCTTCAGCGTCTCGGTGCACAGCTTTATATTACTGGCATTCGGCTACTCTCTTATAATTTGGAATGGCTAAGGCGTCTCCAAGCTGTTGTGCAATGTTGTCTCTCGTATGGCTTAGCTCAAATGCTTTGGTTTACAAAACAAAGGCAGAGAGTTCCACTCCTGAGTTATAAAATGACAGGTGACAGCCATGTACGCCTCCATACTGTCACGGCGTGTGTGGGTTGGAGAAGGACTCACAGGCAAAAAGCTCCAATTGCAACAATTTACTCACAATAATAACAGGCAGGTACAGTACAAATAGAAGGGTTCAGACAGGCTGATCACAAGACGTAACAACCGACACAGACTAACTGAACAAAACAAACTAAATACAGACACTGATGAACATAACCAGGTGATACAGATGAAGATGATAATCAGGACACAGGTGATGAAGGTGAACTAATGATGGTTGTCATGGAAACAAAGGAGTAGCGGGAAAACAAAAGACATGTGACTAAAACTGAAAACAGAAGATGAAAACAAACACAAACGTGACACATACTCACTGTGGTCCAAATTTCCATTGTGAAACTTAAGGCTGTTGAGTTTCCAACAGAAGCAGAAATTTGGCCTTGCAGATCACAGTACTTCAGAAACAGGTTGTTTGAAATACTGGAATGGTTTTGGACAGTGTAGTCTGGCTTCATCTTCGCCTTCAACTACATTAAAGGTCTCATATCCATAGCAATGAACTCCACTATGGCATCTATTATCTCTCTTTCTTTTCTCCGTTATCGGTTTTCGTAATTGTAGGATCTGCTGTGAAGTTTTGGGTGTGGTTGAGGATGTTGATGTCTGATACCAGACACATTATTATAAGGCCTGGGATTAGGCCGGATTATCCAGTAGGTGACACTGGGCGAGTGCCCAGGGGCACCAGCCAATGGGGGGCACCAAATCATTAAAACAATGACTAGACCTTTAAAATATTTGTCATATTTTATAAACGTATTAACTATATAGTTAATAGATATATATGTAATACATATTTATTTATGCATTTAAAAAATAAAGAAATGTAATTGCATTTTGGTAAGTGCCCCCTACCCCTCCCCCGATCTTGGTCCATTCCACAGTGACACACTGCCGCCCATTGCGTTTCGTTCTACTTTCATTTTGTTTGCATTCGCTGCTAGGTAACGACTAACGAGTGATATTCGTTTCCGTCTCCATCCCACAGACGTCTACGCACGCTATTCTTGTCACGGATTCATTGACGCTCCTTCCACGCTTTACCATGCATTTAACGTGTGGCAAATTTACTGGTCGCACACTTTTTACAGTCTATGGTCGCACATGTGCGGCTGGATATAAAATTCAGTCGATTTTGGTCGCAGTCTGGAACCCTGCAGTATTTGTGGTGAGCCTTTACTTTAGCTGTAAGTTCATGTAATGTTATTACATCTATTGTCTTCATAGAAATACTGAATTTCAATTGTTCACACATTAAGTGTGAGGAGGAGGGGGGGGGGGCACTTAAACTGTGGTCACCCTCAGGGCACAAAACTATGTTAATCCGGCATGGCTGGGATACTGTAAGTTTTTTTTATGTCAGTAACTGCCGTATTCGCTAGTATTTTCCAAGCAAATTAAGAGTATGTTTTTATCATGTGTAAAATTACTGATTAACATGGTGGTTTAAAGCAGCATTTTTTTTACACCAACAATATCTTATAAGCGTACTACTTACATAACTCAGGTGATTTTTCAAACTTGATGTGCTGTTGCGAAAGGCCAGTTTCAAATTGCATATTTGGCACACTGCCTTTGTCTTGTTCTCACTCAATTTAAAGTGCTCCCACACTGCTGAGGTCTTTGCCATTTTTGTCATCTCTTCCAGATGAACTGAATCATGACGTTAACTCGTGTATGATTTTACTGGGGCACGCGATGACTTCCCAGTAAAATCTCACGTTTGAGTTTTAACAAGCTCCTATATTTCATTTAGATTGATAATAACAAGTAAAAAGGCTTATACATTTAGTTTCTATTATTCTATTTTCCACAATGTCGAAGAGATGCAGCTTAACCCAAAATACAAGTTCAGGCATGCGCTTCTATCCGTACAAGCTCATGCAGTTGGGCTTGAGCTGTGCTGTCTCTAGACAGAGAATATTCCCATTGCAGGGTACACTTTAGTATTCTAAGAAGCAGCAAATATATTTAAGTATAACGAAGTTGGGTTCCTTCAACTGTCCATCATATTAAAAATAATAATAATAATTCAAATAATGTTGATGATTTTTTAAGTATTTTGGAGATCACAATTTTCTTTGCAAACTGATTTGAATTTATTAAACAAAAACTTTATTTTTATTCATTTATTTTACTACATGTCAATATACACAGAGACCTACCAGGGCTTCTTGTCCTGTGGCTCCTACTTGTCAGGGGCCAATCAGAGTCATCCTACACCACTGCACCAAGATCCCTGTCCCCAGATTATTAATCACCAACACCTGTTTCCAATCTGCACTCATTGTCTCAGCCAGCATAAAAACCCCTGCTTCACAGTCATTCCCCGTCAAGCCTCCAACAGGATTAGACCGTCAACAGTTTGCTCAGCGACCTTTCAAAGACATCTTCTGCCACGGGAAACGTAAAGTATACTCACCTGAGTTCTACTAACCTCTGTGTTCCTGTCCCGCTGTTCCTAGAATCCGCTCCATGGTTCACGTTCCCTGTGCCCTGGATCCTGTGATGAGTCCCGTTCTCCTCGCGAAGATCTGGAAAGAGAAGCAAGCAAGTATCATTGAACTGACTAATCCGCCCTTGACTGCATTAAAGGAATCTACTCACGTGGAGTTCTCTGCGGATCCTGTCTATCCTCTGGCGATCTACAAGAGAGGAAGAAGGAGTATCAACGCATTGTCTTCACACTCACGATATTCCTTGACAAAGAGGATTCCCTCACCTGAGTAACCGCTGCCACGAATCCTCCACAAGAGCACTCTCGAGCACCTGCAAAACTGACCACTTACCTGTTCCTTTAAATAAAGAAAAGTTTATGTTCATCACTTACCTTCGTGTTCGCGTCTGACTCCTGACAGAAGGCTTGACCTACACAACAACGGAACGAGGTAAGAGAACAGGATGACTTCCAAGCGACCCGAAACGGCTATGAATCCGCTACCTGACACCGCTATCCCAGCGCAGCCTGTGTTTACCCCCGCCAGAGTTTCCGGAGACGCGGCTTCTTCGTTTTCCTGCATTGCAAGTTCCCCGTCGCGCCCAGCGCCCTTCCTCTGGCCGGGCGGAGGATTGCAATGGTTTCCTGCTGCAGTGTTCACTCGCGCTGGAGCTACAGCCTCAACTCTACTCCACGGAAAGATCCAAGGTAGCATTCATCATTCAACAGTTATCAGGAGCGGCGTTGAGATGGGCCGAATCATTATGGATGAAGGAATCACCAGTGGTAGCAACAATTCAAGAATTCATTAAGCACTTCAAGGAAGTTTTCGGGCGACCAGCGGAAGATTCCTCGTTCGGGGAAGCCCTGCTCCAGTTACGTCAAGGAAGGAGATCGCTGTCTGATTATTCCGTTGAGTTCCGCACACTCGCCTCCAACAGTGGTTGGAATGAACGAGCCCTCATCTCTGTATTTCGTAGAGGATTAAATCCAGCTTTACGCCTCCAACTGGCCATATATGATGATACATTAGGACTTGAGAAATTCATGCAGCAGGCTATGAGAGTAAATCAAAGATCCCAGAGTTGCTACAATGAACAGTCTTCCCATTGCCCCGTTCCTCAAACAAGGGTGAGAAACACTACGTCTGATGGCCCCGTAGAAGACATGCAAGTAGATTCTTTCAAACTTTCTCAGTCTGAGCGTCTAAGAAGACGCGAACTTCGATTATGCATGTATTGTGGAGCCAAGGGACATTTTCGACTCACCTGCCCCACTCGACCAGGAAGTCTGACGGTGAGTTCTGTCTTGCATCACCACACTGTCTCAACACCCCTCACCATTCCTGTTGCTCTACGAATTGAAGGACTCTGCATATCTGCCCTAGCAATCATCGACTCGGGGTCCGCGGGAAACTTCATCTCAGGGAAACTCATTAAGAAACTCAACCTTCGAGAAGTCAGCACACCCAAGTCCTACTCTATCTACGCTGTTACAGGTGAGAAAATTAATATGCAAGATGTCACTACCCAGATAAAGCCCATTCAACTGTGTATAGAGGGAACACATCGAGAGTGGATTGAGCCGTTTGTACTGCGAAACAGTCAAGCAGATCTCATCCTTGGGCGACCCTGGTTAATTCTGCATCAACCTAACATTGAATGGAGATCCGGTAAAGTGCTTCAATGGGGATGTCATGGTCATATGGTTCCAGATCCAGTACCTAGTCTGCCTGATCTACAAGAGAACCCGAAATTCACCGTGAACTCCACTTCTATCGAGAGTCCCATTCACAATCTGTCAACAAATATTCCGCCATGTTACTCCAAGTTCTCCGAGATTTTTAATCCTGTCACTGCTTCCCGACTTCCTCCACATCGACCTTGGGATTGTGCTATAGATCTGGTCCCTGATGCACGACTCCCCAAGGGTCGACTGTACTCCCTGTCTGTTCCAGAACAAGAATCTATGAAGAAATACATCCAAGAGGCATTAGAGCAAGGGTATATCCGGCCTTCCACTTCACCGGCAGCAGCTAGCTTCTTCTTCGTGGCAAAGAAGGATGGCGGTTTGAGACCCTGTATAGATTATCGAGCCTTGAATCAGGTCACTGTAAAATTCAGCTATCCTCTACCACTCATTCCAGCCGCTCTTGAACAACTCCGGGAAGCAAAAATCTTTACCAAGCTTGATCTAAGAAGTGCCTATAATCTGATCCGAGTGAGAAAAGGTGATGAGTGGAAGACGGCATTCATAACCCCTGCTGGTCACTATGAATATCGAGTTATGCCCTATGGTCTGGTCAACGCTCCCTCAGTCTTCCAGAGCTTCATGGACGAAGTCCTCCGAGACTTCTTAGGGAAGTCTGTTCTGGTCTACATCGACGACATCCTGATATATTCACGGACCCCGCTGAACACCAATCCCACGTGTCCTTAGTGCTCCAGAGGCTCCAAGAGTATAATCTGTTCCTGAAGGCGGAAAAATGCACCTTCCACCAGCCCACTGTTGAGTTCCTGGGGTATGTCCTTAGCGATCGAGGAGTTGAGATGGACAGAAAGAAGACTGAGACCATTCTGTCCTGGCCGAGTCCTACATCCGTAAAGGAACTTCAGCGATTCCTGGGGTTTTCAAACTTTTACCGGAGATTTATAAATCAGTACAGTCTTCTCACTGCCCCCTTGACCTCCTTATTAAGAGGAAAACCTAAAGCCCTGCGATGGAACCCTGAAGCCGAGAGAGCGTTCCAGTCCTTGAAGTCTGCTTTCACCCGTGCCCCTTTACTGCATCACCCAGATCCAGAGAGACCCTTTGTGGTAGAAGTGGATGCCTCCACCACCGGAGTGGGTGGGATCTTATCTCAATGCCCTGAACACTCGTCTAAGCCACTACCCTGTGCATTCTTCTCGAAGAAATTCTCACCAGCGGAGGCAAACTATGATGTGGGTAATCGAGAGCTCCTTGCCATAAAACTTGCCTTAGAAGAATGGCGCCATTGGCTAGAGGGAGCAAAACACCCCTTCACAGTCCTCACTGACCACAAAAACCTCCAATATTTAAGAGATGCAAAACGGTTAAATCCTCGTCAAGCCCGATGGGCCCTATTCTTCACTAGGTTCCATTTTAAGATTGCCTATCGTCCTGGCACCAAGAATACCCGAGCCGATGCCTTGTCCCGTATCCATGCTCCCGAGATTCCAGTAGAGAAACCTGAGACCATCCTACCCGAGAAGTTATTTGTTAATCCAATCCAATGGGAAATCAACGAACAACTCCAAGAATTGGCCCAACAACATCCCAGAGTTCCTGGATGTCCCCTTGGTAAGATCCACGTACCTGAGGAATACCGTAAAGCCTTGATTTTCTCCGTCCATTTTTCAGTGGCCACCGGGCATCCAGGCATAACCCAGACCCTAGCCACCCTTCAGGAAAAGTATTGGTGGCACAGCATGCGTCAGGACATCACCCAATTTATCCAAGGTTGCATTCCTTGTGCCATTTCAAAGGTCCCTAGAAACCTGCCCGTTGGAAAGCTAGTCCCTTTACCTGTTCCAAACAGACCCTGGTCACACATTGGAGTGGATTTTGTCACGGATCTTCCTGTCTCCGAGGGTAATACTTGCATCCTAGTGGCCATTGATCGTTTCTCAAAGGCGTGCAAACTTATTCCATTAAAGGGGCTTCCAACCGCCTTTAATACCGCTGAACTGCTCATGGAGCATGTCTTTCGAAACTTTGGCCTTCCAGAAGACATAGTCTCAGACCGCGGACCTCAGTTTATTTCCCGAGTATGGAGAGCCTTTTTCAGTCTGATGAACGTGACGGTGAGCCTATCGTCCGGGTACCATCCACAAACCAATGGGCAAACCGAACGAAAGATCCAGGACCTAGGTCGCTTTCTACGCACGTTCTGTCACTCCAACCAGAACATCTGGAGTCGATATCTTCTATGGGCGGAATATGCCCAGAACTCACTCCGACAGACATCCACCAGATTAACCCCTTTCCAATGCGTCCTTGGCTACCAACCACCGTTGTTCCCGTGGTCCGGGGAACCGTCTGAAGTGCCCGCCGTGAATAAGTGGTTTGAGGAGAGCGGACAGGTTTGGGAGGAAACCCATCAGCATATCCAGCAAGCCGTCCACAGACACCGACAGTTCGCGGACCGCCGTCGTCGACCCACTCCAGAATATCAGCCTGAGCAATTGGTATGGCTTTCCACTAGAGACATCAGACTGCGCCAGCCATGTAAGAAGCTTAGCCCCAAGTACATCGGACCTTTCCCTATTGTCAAACAAATCAACCCCGTCACCTACCAGCTTCGGTTACCTCCAGAATACCGCATCCACCCCACATTCCATGTTTCCCTTCTGAAACCCCATCATCCACCTGTATACCAGTCAGAGAATGAGGGAACTCCTGAAGATAACCCTCCGATGCCACCCGTTGAGCCAGAGTCCATCTATCTCATCAGAGAAATCTTGGACTCTCGACGTCGAGGGGGTAAACTAGAATACCTCATTGACTGGGAAGGATATGGACCAGAGGAGAGAAGTTGGGTCCCTCGTGATGATGTTCTTGATCCCAGTCTGCTCCAAGAATTCCATACGAAGTATCCTGAGAAACCTGCACCAAGACCCCGAGGTCGACCCCCACGTCGTCGAGGTCCAAGGTCCGCTTGCGCGGACTCTGGAGGGGGGGGGTAATGTCAGGAGCCAATCAGAGTCATCCTACGCCACCGCACCAAGATCCCTGTCCCCAGATTATTAATCACCAACACCTGTTTCCAATCTGCACTCATTGTCTCAGCCAGCATAAAAACCCCTGCTTCACAGTCATTCCCCGTCAAGCCTCCAACAGGATTAGACCGTCAACAGTTTGCTCAGCGACCTTTCAAAGACATCTTCTGCCACGGGAAACGTAAAGTATACTCACCTGAGTTCTACTAACCTCTGTGTTCCTGTCCCGCTGTTCCTAGAATCCGCTCCATGGTTCACGTTCCCTGTGCCCTGGATCCTGTGATGAGTCCCGTTCTCCTCGCGAAGATCTGGAAAGAGAAGCAAGCAAGTATCATTGAACTGACTAATCCGCCCTTGACTGCATTAAAGGAATCTACTCACGTGGAGTTCTCTGCGGATCCTGTCTATCCTCTGGCGATCTACAAGAGAGGAAGAAGGAGTATCAACGCATTGTCTTCACACTCACGATATTCCTTGACAAAGAGGATTCCCTCACCTGAGTAACCGCTGCCACGAATCCTCCACAAGAGCACTCTCGAGCACCTGCAAAACTGACCACTTACCTGTTCCTTTAAATAAAGAAAAGTTTATGTTCATCACTTACCTTCGT
>JAQIUQ010001721.1:0-41170 GCA_030378365.1 Hybognathus amarus | reverse complement strand
TACTTCGTTCAGTTACGTATTGCTGAGACTTAGACCTGAGTGCAAAAATGGAGGCTCTAGACCCTTCCAGAGCTGAGATATTGAGATATTTATAATGGCATAAATCCCAGAAAAAACGACAGGGGTACCCCTGTCATTTTTTTTTTGGGGTCAAAATTTTGAGTTTCTCTGATCTTCTTGAAATTCTGGATTCTGATAGAGGGCCATGAGACTTAGACCTGAGTGCAAAAATGGAGGCTCTAGACCCTTCCAGAGCTGAGATATTGAGATATTTATAATGGCATAAATCCCAGAAAAAAACGACAGGGGTACCACTGTCATTTTTTTTTGGGGGTCAAAATTTTGAGTTTCTCTGATCTTCTTGAAACTCTGGATTCTGATAGAGGGCCATGAGACTTAGACCTGAGTGCAAAAATGGAGGCTCTAGACCCTTCCAGAGCTGAGATATTGAGATATTTATAATGGCATAAATCCCAAAAAAAACGACAGGGGTACCCCTGTCATTTTTTTTTGGGGGGGTCAAAATTTTGAGTTTCTCTGATCTTCTTGAAACTCTGGATTCTGATAGAGGGCCATGAGACTTAGACCTGAGTGCAAAAATGGAGGCTCTAGACCCTTCCAGAGCTGAGATATTGAGATATTTATAATGGCATAAATCCAAAAAAAACGACAGGGGTACCACTGTCATTTTTTTGGGGGGGTAGAAATTTTGAGTTTCTCTGATCTTCTTGAAACTCTGGATTCTGATAGAGGGCCATGAGACTTAGACCTGAGTGCAAAAATGGAGGCTCTAGACCCTTCCAGAGCTGAGATATTGAGATATTTATAATGGCATAAATCCCAGAAAAACGACAGGGGTACCACTGTCATTTTTTTTTGGGAGGTCAGAAATTTTGAGTTTCTCTGATCTTCTTGAAACTCTGGATTCTGATAGAGGGCCATGAGACTTAGACCTGAGTGCAAAAATGAGAGGCTCTAGACCCTTCCAGAGCTGAGATATTGCAGATATTTATAATGGCATAAATCCCAGAAAAAAACAGACAGGGGTACCCCTGTCATTTTTTTTTTGGGTAGAAATTTTGAGTTTCTCTGATCTTCTTGAAACTCTGGATTCTGATAGAGGGCCATGAGACTTAGACCTGAGTGCAAAAATGGAGGCTCTAGACCCTTCCAGAGCTGAGATATTGAGATATTTATAATGGCATAAATCCCAGAAAAAAACGACAGGGTACCACTGTCATTTTTTTTGGGGGGGGGTGGCAGAATTTTGAGTTTCTCTGATCTTCTTGAAACTCTGGATTCTGATAGAGGGCCATGAGACTTAGACCTGAGTGCAAAAATGGAGGCTCTAGACCCTTCCAGAGCTGAGATATTGAGATATTTATAATGGCATAAATCCCAGAAAAAAACGACAGGGGTACCACTGTCATTTTTTTGGAGGGGTCAAAATTTTGAGTTTCTCTGATCTTCTTGAAACTCTGGATTCTGATAAAGGGCCATGAGACTTAGACCTGAGTGCAAAAATGGAGGCTCTAGACCCTTCCAGAGCTGAGATATTGAGATATTTATAATGGCATAAATCCCAGAAAAAAACGACAGGGTTACCCTGTCATTTTTTAGGGGTGCAGAAATTTTGAGTTTCTCTGATCTTCTTGAAACTCTGGATTCTGATAGAGGGCCATGAGACTTAGACCTGAGTGCAAAAATGGAGGCTCTAGACCCTTCCAGAGCTGAGATATTTAGATATTTATAATGGCATAAATCCCAGAAAAAAACGACAGGGGTACCCCTGTCATTTTTTTTGTGGGGGGTCAAAATTTTGAGTTTCTCTGATCTTCTTGAAACTCTGGATTCTGATAGAGGGCCATGAGACGTAGACCTGAGTGCAAAAATGGAGGCTCTAGACCCTTCCAGAGCTGAGATATTGAGATATTTATAATGGCATAAATCCCAGAAAAAAACGACAGGGGTACCACTGTCATTTTTTTTTTTTGGGGGGGGTCAAAATTTTGAGTTTCTCTGATCTTCTTGAAACTCTGGATTCTGATAGAGGGCCATGAGACTTAGACCTGAGTGCAAAAATGGAGGCTCTAGACCCTTCCAGAGCTGAGATATTTAGATATTTATAATGGCATAAATCCCAGAAAAAAACGACAGGGGTACCACTGTCATTTTTTTGGGGGGGTCAAAATTTTGAGTTTCTCTGATCTTCTTGAAACTCTGGATTCTGATAGAGGGCCATGAGACTTAGACCTGAGTGCAAAAATGGAGGCTCTAGACCCTTCCAGAGCTGAGATATTGAGATATTTATAATGGCATAAATCCCAGAAAAAAACGACAGGGGTACCACTGTCATTTTTTTTTGGGGGGGGGGGTCAAAATTTTGAGTTTCTCTGATCTTCTTGAAACTCTGGATTCTGATAGAGGGCCATGAGACTTAGACCTGAGTGCAAAAATGGAGGCTCTAGACCCTTCCAGAGCTGAGATATTGAGATATTTATAATGGCATAAATCCCAGAAAAAAACGACAGGGGTACCACTGTCATTTTTTTTTGGGGGTCAAAATTTTGAGTTTCTCTGATCTTCTTGAAACTCTGGATTCTGATAGAGGGCCATGAGACTTAGACCTGAGTGCAAAAATGGAGGCTCTAGACCCTTCCAGAGCTGAGATATTGAGATATTTATAATGGCATAAATCCCAGAAAAAAACGACAGGGGTACCACTGTCATTTTTTTTTGGGGGGGTCAAAATTTTGAGTTTCTCTGATCTTCTTGAAACTCTGGATTCTGATAGAGGGCCATGAGACTTAGACCTGAGTGCAAAAATGGAGGCTCTAGACCCTTCCAGAGCTGAGATATTGAGATATTTATAATGGCATAAATCCCAGAAAAAAACGACAGGGGTACCACTGTCATTTTTTTTTGGGGGGGTCAAAATTTTGAGTTTCTCTGATCTTCTTGAAACTCTGGATTCTGATAGAGGGCCATGAGACTTAGACCTGAGTGCAAAAATGGAGGCTCTAGACCCTTCCAGAGCTGAGATATTGAGATATTTATAATGGCATAAATCCCAGAAAAAAACGACAGGGGTACCACTGTCATTTTTTTTTTTTTGGGGGTCAAAATTTTGAGTTTCTCTGATCTTCTTGAAACTCTGGATTCTGATAGAGGGCCATGAGACTTAGACCTGAGTGCAAAAATGGAGGCTCTAGACCCTTCCAGAGCTGAGATATTGAGATATTTATAATGGCATAAATCCCAGAAAAAAACAGACAGGGGTACCACTGTCATTTTTTTTTTTTGGGGGGGTCAAAATTTTGAGTTTCTCTGATCTTCTTGAAACTCTGGATTCTGATAGAGGGCCATGAGACTTAGACCTGAGTGCAAAAATGGAGGCTCTAGACCCTTCCAGAGCTGAGATATTGAGATATTTATAATGGCATAAATCCCAGAAAAAAACGACAGGGGTACCACTGTCATTTTTTTTTTGGGGGGGGTCAAAATTTTGAGTTTCTCTGATCTTCTTGAAACTCTGGATTCTGATAGAGGGCCATGAGACTTAGACCTGAGTGCAAAAATGGAGGCTCTAGACCCTTCCAGAGCTGAGATATTGAGATATTTATAATGGCATAAATCCCAGAAAAAAACGACAGGGGTACCACTGTCATTTTTTTTTTTGGGTGAAAATTTTGAGTTTCTCTGATCTTCTTGAAACTCTGGATTCTGATAGAGGGCCATGAGACTTTAGACCTGAGTGCAAAAATGGAGGCTCTAGACCCTTCCAGAGCTGAGATATTTGAGATATTTATAATGGCATAAATCCCAGAAAAAAACGACAGGGGTACCCCTGTCATTTTTTTGGGGGGTGAGAATTTTGAGTTTTCTCTGATCTTCTTGAAACTCTGGATTCTGATAGAGGGCCATGAGACTTAGACCTGAGTGCAAAAATGGAGGCTCTAGACTCTTTCCAGAGCTGAGATATTGAGATATTTATAATGGCATAAATCCCAAAGAAACAGACAGGGGTACCACTGTCATTTTTTCTTTTTGGGGAGTCGAAGCTTTGAGTTTCTCTGATCTTCTTGAAACTCTGGATTCTGGTAGAGGGCCATGGGACTTAGACCTGAGTGCAAAAATGGAGGCTCTAGACCCTTCCCAGAGACTGAGATATTGAGATATTTATAATGGCTCAATATCTCGGTATGTCATAAATGTTTCTCATAAATATCTCAATATCTCAGCTCTGGAAGGGTCTAGAGCCTCCATTTTTGCACTCAGGTCTAAGTCTCAGTGGCCCTCTATCAGAATCCAGAGTTTCAAGAAGATCAGAGAAACTCAAAATTTTGACCCCAAAAAAAAAGAAAATGACAGTGGTACCCCTGTCGTTTTTTCTGGGATTTATGCCATTATAAATATCTCAATATCTCAGCTCTGGAAGGGTCTAGAGCCTCCATTTTTGCACTCAGGTCTAGTCTCATGGCCCTCTATCAGAATCCAGAGTTTCAAGAAGATCAGAGAAACTGGAACTTTGACCCAAAAAAAAACAATGACAGTGGTTACCCTGAGCTTCTGGGAGTTGTGCCTGTGGTGAGCAGGCACGGCGACCGGAGGATCGTGAGTGAGTCGCGAGGCCGGGTGGTGCGAGTTGCTAATGAGCAGCACCTGCGAAGCACACCGGTCTCGCATCAGTTCAGCGGAGGAGCGGAGCCATAAAGGGGGAGGCGGACGGAGTGGATGAGCGGAGAGGGGAACAGGCCTGCTTTTGTTTGTGTTTTATATTTTACTTTTGGTAAGCCAGCAGTCGATACGTGAGGGGCTGCTGGCCGGTATTTATGTTTTATTTTGGGTAGCCAGCAGTTCGTCCGCGCAGGGGCTGCTGGCAGGTATTTTGTTTGTTTATTTCGTTTAAATAAAGTTTTAGTTTGTGATTATTATCCGGTTCCTGCCTCCTTCTTCCCTGAACCTTGCTACACTGGTGTCCGAAACCCGGGGAGAGGAGGAAGAGCCACCGCTGTGCGCGGCGGTCCTCGCCGCTGTGGGGAATCCGCGGTGCCATCGAGCATGGTGCGCGAGTCGCCGGCCCGCTCCGCCGTGGCCGGAGCCTGCTGCCGTCCGCGCAGATGGGGAGGAGCAGGAGCGGGGACTCGCGGCCATGGACGCTCGAGGCGGGGCGCTGGGGTGCGTTGCCGGTGGGACGCCCGGAGCTCGCCGCCGACCGCCTGGGAAGGGGCGGCTGCCTTCCGGGGAGGGAGGAGGAGTGGCCGCCCGCTTGCCGTGGGCCGGAGCCTGCTGCCATCCGCCACTGAAGGGGAAGAGCAGGGAGCGGGGGACTCCTGCCGTCTGCCCAAGGCACCCGAGAGCCGTCACCGTTCACCGGGGCGGGGGAGTGTCGAGGCGTCCACCGAGGGCCATCCAGCGTCGCCGCCGCGGGCACCGGCGGAGGAGTTCGTGCCCAGCTGGTGAGGCGACAGACAGTGGCAGCGCCGTTGTGGGGAGCCGGGGCTATTTTTTTTCCTCTCCCCTCTCTCGTGTCCGTCGACTCCTCGCGCTTCCGTCTCTCCGTTTCCCTCGGCTCGCCCGGTCCGTGCCCCCAGGGTGATCGCCGCGCCGGGGGCAGTAGGCACAGTCTCGACGGGTGTACTCCCCGGCCTGTGAGGGGTGATGGGGGTATGTGGTGGTCGGCGCACCGGACGGCCGGGAGGGACGTGGCCATAGGATTCGCGAGGCCGGTGGTGCGATTGCTAATGAGCAGCACCTGCGGAAGCACACCGGGCTCGCATCGGTCACGAAGGAGACGGGGCCCAGTGAAGGGGAGCGACGGAGTGGATGAGCGAGAGAGGAACAGGCCTGCTTTTGTTTGTGTTTTATATTTTATTTTGGTAAGCCAGCAGTCGTCCGTGAGGGCTGCTGGCCGGTATTTATGTTTTATTTTGGGTAGCCAGGCGTCGTCCAAGCGAGGGGCTGCTGGCAGGTATTTGTCTTGTTTATTTCATTCTAAATAAAGTTTTAGTTTTGATTATTATCCGGTTCCTGCCTCCTTCTTCCCTGAACCTTGCTACAATGCCATTATAAATATCTCAATATCTCAGCTCTGGAAGGGTCTAGAGCCTCCATTTTTGCACTCAGGTCTAAGTCTCATGGCCCTCTATCAGGAATCCAGAGTTTCAAGAAGATCAGAGAAACTCAAAATTTTGACCCCCCAAAAAAAATGACAGTGGTACCCCTGTCGTTTTTTTCTGGGATTTATGCCATTATAAATATCTCAATATCTCAGCTCTGGAAGGGTCTAGAGCCTCCATTTTTGCACTCAGGTCTAAGTCTCATGGCCCTCTATCAGAATCCAGAGTTTCAAGAAGATCAGAGAAACTCAAAATTTTGACCCCCCCAAAAAAAATGACAGTGGTACCCCTGTCGTTTTTTTCTGGGATTTATGCCATTATAAATATCTCAATATCTCAGCTCTGGAAGGGTCTAGAGCCTCCATTTTTGCACTCAGGTCTAAGTCTCATGGCCCTCTATCAGAATCCAGAGTTTCAAGAAGATCAGAGAAACTCAAAATTTTGACCCCCCACAAAAAAAAATGACAGGGGTACCCCTGTCGTTTTTTTCTGGGATTTATGCCATTATAAATATCTAAATATCTCAGCTCTGGAAGGGTCTAGAGCCTCCATTTTTGCACTCAGGTCTAAGTCTCATGGCCCTCTATCAGAATCCAGAGTTTCAAGAAGATCAGAGAAACTCAAAATTTTGACCCCCCAAAAAATGACAGGGGTACCCCTGTCGTTTTTTTCTGGGATTTATGCCATTATAAATATCTAAATATCTCAGCTCTGGAAGGGTCTAGAGCCTCCATTTTTGCACTCAGGTCTAAGTCTCATGGCCCTCTATCAGAATCCAGAGTTTCAAGAAGATCAGAGAAACTCAAAATTTTGACCCCCCCCCCCCCCAAAAAAAAAATGACAGTGGTACCCCTGTCGTTTTTTCTGGGATTTATGCCATTATAAATATCTCAAATATCTCAGCTCTGGAAGGGTCTAGAGCCTCCATTTTTGCACTCAGGTCTAAGTCTCATGGCCCTCTATCAGAATCCAGAGTTTCAAGAAGATCAGAGAAACTCAAAATTTTGACCCCCAAAAAAAAAATGACAGTGGTACCCCTGTCGTTTTTTTCTGGGATTTATGCCATTATAAATATCTAAATATCTCAGCTCTGGAAGGGTCTAGAGCCTCCATTTTTGCACTCAGGTCTAAGTCTCATGGCCCTCTATCAGAATCCAGAGTTTCAAGAAGATCAGAGAAACTCAAAATTTTGACCCCCCCCAACAAAAAATGACAGGGGTACCCCTGTCGTTTTTTTCTGGGATTTATGCCATTATAAATATCTCAATATCTCAGCTCTGGAAGGGTCTAGAGCCTCCATTTTTGCACTCAGGTCTAAGTCTCATGGCCCTCTATCAGAATCCAGAGTTTCAAGAAGATCAGAGAAACTCAAAATTTTGACCCCCAAAAAAAAATGACAGTGGTACCCCTGTCGTTTTTTTCTGGGATTTATGCCATTATAAATATCTCAATATCTCAGCTCTGGAAGGGTCTAGAGCCTCCATTTTTGCACTCAGGTCTAAGTCTCATGGCCCTCTATCAGAATCCAGAGTTTCAAGAAGATCAGAGAAACTCAAAATTTTGACCCCCCCCAAAAAAAAATGACAGTGGTACCCCTGTCGTTTTTTTCTGGGATTTATGCCATTATAAATATCTCAATATCTCAGCTCTGGAAGGGTCTAGAGCCTCCATTTTTGCACTCAGGTCTAAGTCTCATGGCCCTCTATCAGAATCCAGAGTTTCAAGAAGATCAGAGAAACTCAAAATTTTGACCCCCCCAAAAAAAAAATGACAGTGGTACCCCTGTCGTTTTTTTCTGGGATTTATGCCATTATAAATATCTCAATATCTCAGCTCTGGAAGGGTCTAGAGCCTCCATTTTTGCACTCAGGTCTAAGTCTCATGGCCCTCTATCAGAATCCAGAGTTTCAAGAAGATCAGAGAAACTCAAAATTTTGACCCCAAAAAAAAAAATGACAGGGGTACCCCTGTCGTTTTTTTCTGGGATTTATGCCATTATAAATATCTCAATATCTCAGCTCTGGAAGGGTCTAGAGCCTCCATTTTTGCACTCAGGTCTAAGTCTCATGGCCCTCTATCAGAATCCAGAGTTTCAAGAAGATCAGAGAAACTCAAAATTTTGACCCCAAAAAAAAAAAATGACAGTGGTACCCCTGTCGTTTTTTTCTGGGATTTATGCCATTATAAATATCTCAATATCTCAGCTCTGGAAGGGTCTAGAGCCTCCATTTTTGCACTCAGGTCTAAGTCTCATGGCCCTCTATCAGAATCCAGAGTTTCAAGAAGATCAGAGAAACTCAAAATTTTGACCCCCCAAAAAAAAAAATGACAGTGGTACCCCTGTCGTTTTTTTCTGGGATTTATGCCATTATAAATATCTCAATATCTCAGCTCTGGAAGGGTCTAGAGCCTCCATTTTTGCACTCAGGTCTAAGTCTCATGGCCCTCTATCAGAATCCAGAGTTTCAAGAAGATCAGAGAAACTCAAAATTTTGACCCCAAAAAAAAATGACAGGGGTACCCCTGTCGTTTTTTTCTGGGATTTATGCCATTATAAATATCTCAATATCTCAGCTCTGGAAGGGTCTAGAGCCTCCATTTTTGCACTCAGGTCTAAGTCTCATGGCCCTCTATCAGAATCCAGAGTTTCAAGAAGATCAGAGAAACTCAAAATTTTGACCCCCCCAAAAAAAAATGACAGTGGTACCCCTGTCGTTTTTTTCTGGGATTTATGCCATTATAAATATCTCAATATCTCAGCTCTGGAAGGGTCTAGAGCCTCCATTTTTGCACTCAGGTCTAAGTCTCATGGCCCTCTATCAGAATCCAGAGTTTCAAGAAGATCAGAGAAACTCAAAATTTTGACCCCAAAAAAATAAAAATGACAGTGGTACCCCTGTCGTTTTTTTCTGGGATTTATGCCATTATAAATATCTAAATATCTCAGCTCTGGAAGGGTCTAGAGCCTCCATTTTTGCACTCAGGTCTAAGTCTCATGGCCCTCTATCAGAATCCAGAAACTTTTTTTTTGCACAAAAAAAACAAAAACCGACAGTGTTTTTTATGTTTGTTTGTTTTTTTGTGCAAAAAAAAGTTTCTCCAATAACTCTGGATTCTGATAGAGGGCCATGGGACTTAGACCTGAGTGCAAAAATGGAGGCTCTAGACCCTTCCAGAGCTGAGTATGAGATATTTATAATGGCTCAATATCTCGGTACGTGATAAACATCTCATAAATATCTCAATATCTCAGCTCTGGAAGGGTCTAGAGCCTCTCATTTTTACACTCAGGTCTTAGTCCCATGGCCCTCAATCAGAATCCAGAGTTTCAGAAGATTGGAGAAACTTTTTTTTGCACAAAAAAAAAACCGACAGTGATACCCCTTATGTTTTTTTTTTTTTTTTTTTGGTGCAAAAAAAGTTTCTCCAATCTTCTTGAAACTCTGGATTACTGATAGAGGGCCATGGGACTTAGACCTGAGTGCAAAAATGGAGGCTCTAGACCCATTCCAGAGCTGAGATATTGAGATATTTATTATGGCTCGATATCTGCGGTATGTCATAAAATATCTCTCTAGCTCTGGAAGATTCTCGAGCCTCCATTTTGCACTCAGGTCTTAGTGCCATGGCCCTCAATCTGAATCCAGAGTTTCAGAAGATTGGAGAAACTTTTTTTTTCGCACAAAAAAAAAAAAAAAAGCGACAGTGGTACCTCTTAGTGTTTTTTTTTTGGTGCAAAAAAAAGTTTCTCCAATCTTCTTGAAACTCTGGATTCTGATAGAGGGCCATGGGACTTAGACCTGAGTGCCAAAATGAGAGGCTCTAGACACCAGTAGAGGATTGTACATTTATAATTGTGTTTTGGATGCTTTCTATTTTCTCATTTGAAGTAATTCATAAAATCATTACTGCTAAACTGTAACGGTATAATCTGCTCTGGCGATGTCTGTTTATTTGTTTAGTCTAGCCACGGTGTTAAATAAAAACCTTGGATTATTTTGGTTATTTTCTATTAGTTTGCGAAGATGCTCAGCCCTGGCAGTTTTTAGAGCCTTTTTATAACGTGACATACTGTCTTTCCACGCGATTCTAAAGACCTCTAAATTGAGTTTGTTTCCATTTACGCTCTAAGATACGAGTTTCTCTTTTGATAGCATGCGTATCACTGTTGTACCAGGGTGCTTTAGGTTTCTCTGTAACCTTTTTTAATCTAATTGGTGCAACAATATCTAATGTACTAGTGAAAATGGTGCTCAAACTGCTAGTCATTTCCATCAGTTTGTTTGGGTTCACTTAGCAGCTTAGATAGATCAGGTAAGCTATTTGAGAATCTATCTATAGTGGTTGGAAGGATTGTTCTGCCTGGTCTATAACGTGGCGCAACATGACATATTTCAGCAGTTACGTATTATGCAAGTCACCATGTAATGATCAGTGACATCATCGCTTTGCGGTATAATATCTATATCAGTTGGATCGGTTCCATATGATATAATTAAATCTAGTGTATGATTTAGACGATGAGTGGGACCACTGACGTATTGTTTGACCCCAAAGGAGTTTAATAAATCTGTAAACGCAGCCCCTAAAGCATCATTTGTATTATCTACGTGTATGTTAAAATCTCCAACAATTATTGCTTTATCAACATTCACCAATAGATCAGAGAGAAAGTCTGCAAACTCCTTTAGGAATTCAGCATATGGCCCTGAAGGCTCTATATACAGTAGCCAAGGCTAGAGATAATATGGATTTCTTTCTACATCTAAGAGCGTAACATTTAGCACAAGTACTTCAAAGAATTAAACTTGTGACCTGTTTTCTGAGTAACATTAAAAATATCTTTATAGATTGTCGCAACACCGCTGCCGCCACCGATTAGATCGAGGCTTATGCTTATAACAGTATCCTGGTGGACTAGACTCATTCAGACCAAAATACTCATTTGGTTTAAGCCAGGTTTCAGTAAGGCACAGAACATCAAAATTATTATCTGTGACCATTTCATTTACAATAACTGCTTTAGGTGTGAGCGATCTAATGTTTTAGAAGACCTAGCTTTAAAATGTTCACTGATATTTAGATTTTCTGGTTTAATTACAATAAGATTTTTGCTAGATCCTGCACTAGATTTATTGTTTGGCTTCACTAAACGAGGAATGGACACAGTTTCTATGTAACGCTCCACACTATGCATATTAGTTAAGTTTGGACAACAGAGGCTGCGATTTGGACTTTGACTTACCAGTCATCTGGTGCGTAACGTCTCGGAGATGTTGTCCGACAGAACACCCGCTCCGATTCTGCTGGGGTGGAGTCCGTCTGCCCGGTACAGCCTGGGTCGCTCCCAAAACAGATGCCAATTATTTACAAAGAGCAGTTTCTGTTCATTACACATTAACATTAGCCATTCATTAGGTGCAGAAAGTCTACTGAACCTTTCCTGTCCTTGTCTGTACGTGGGAAGCGGTCCGGACCGGATGAGTCGTTGCTTTAGGCGCTGTGGTGCGTACCGTCTCGATCAGGCTCATGTAGTCCTTCTTCAGAACCTCGGTCTGCCGCAGCCTTATGTCATTCACTCCCGCTTCCAGCACAACAGGCTCCGATGCGCGTGCTTCACCGCCCACGATCTCGGGAACCTCAGCGGCGATCTCAAGAACACGGGCACCGGGGAAACAGTGTGTGTGCGTACATTACCTTATACCCGAAGTAGCGCGGACATGACGGACCATGGATGTCCCGATGATCACGGCGTCATCGCGTTCCGGCTCGCGAAGAGGGAGAAGCGGTTCCGAGTGGAAGATCTCGAAGACCGGGAGGGGCGGAGAGGTAGCTCTGGTCCTGGCTCGTGTCCTCCGCTGCGTGATCCATGCTCCATGGTGTTGTAACGGTGTCGGAGTGAAAGAAGGCCAGGCTGATCGACGGTCGTCCTGGGCAGAGGAGCATACGGAGTGGATGAAGAAGGACTCACAGAGTTAACGTTACTAACCACTGATTTGTGAGCCTCGCGCGTGAAGCTTCAGAGCGTTAACGCCGATGCCAACAGCCGGGCTTGCTTCACCAGCAGACCACGGAATCTGCTTCTCGACAGTGTTCCAGCTCCTGCTTCACCGTGGAAGAGCTCGATGTGTCCTCACCTGCACACCAGAGGTAACATTAGACACTCATCTGATGTGTTCGCCATTATAAAAGATGAACGGTAAATTAATATCCCGACTAATTTCAGGACTGAAATGCCAGAATACAATGACCCGTATCTTTTCAGTGAAACGGGTGTGTAAAATGAGATGGCAGATGGGCGGAGGCACGCGTAAATGCTAGCGGGCTAAAGGCTAGTAGCCTAGATTTGGAAAATTGGATCTAAGTAGCGATATCAAAGCAATCCAATTGTTTTTTATAAGGAATAGTATCGAGGATAAGTTCACATGATAGAAAAATAGAAAGTGCTAGTTTATAAATGAGTGGTAAAGAAGAAAATCAAGGATTAATGAAGAAATTCTTCCGGAGCTACAAACACAAATACAGATCGGCACGCCCTATGCGCCGTAAAGGCCTATATAAATGTCTCATAAATATCTCAATATCTCAGCGCTGGAAGGGTCTAGAGCCTCCATTTTTGCACTCAGGTATTAGTCCCATGGCCCTCAATCAGAATCCAGAGTTTCAGAGAAGATTGGAGCAACTTTTTTTTGCACAAAAAAAACAAAAAACGACAGTGGTACCCCTTATTTTTTTTTTTTTTTGGTGCAGAGAAAAGTTTCTCCAATCTTCTTGAAACTCTGGATTCTGATAGAGGGCCATGGGACTTAGACCTGAGTGCAAAATGGAGGCTCTAGACCCTTCCAGAGCTGAGATATTGAGAATATTTATAATGGCTCAATATCTCAGTATGTCATAAATGTCTCATAAATATCTCAATATCTCAGCTCTGGAAGGGTCTAGAGCCTCCATTTTTGCACTCAGGTCTTAGTCCCATGGCCCTCAATCAGAATCCAGAGTTTCAAGAAGATTGGAGAAACTTTTTTTTTGCACAAAAACAAAAAAAAAAACGACAGTGGTACCCCTTATGTTTTTTTTTTTTTTTTTGGTGCAAGAAAAAGTTTCTCAGATCTTCTTGAAACTCTGAATTCTGATTGAGGGCCATGGGACTTAAACCTGAGTGCAAAAATGAAGGCTCTAGACCCTTCCAGAGCTGAGATATTGAGATATTTATAATGGCTCAATATCTCAGTATGTCATAAATATCTCATAAATATCTCAATATCTCAGCTCTGGAAGGGTCTAGAGCCTCCATTTTTGCACTCAGGTCTTAGTCCCATGGCCCTCAATCAGGAAGCCAGAGTTTCGAGAGGATTGGAGAAACTTTTTTTTTGCACAATAAAAAACAAAACAAAAAACGACAGTGGTACCCCTTATGTTTGTTTTTTTTTGGTGCAAAAAAAAGTTTCTCCAATCTTCTTGAAACTCTGGATTCTGATAGAGGGCCATGGACTTAGACCTGAGTGCAAAAATGGAGGCTCTAGACCCTTCCAGAGCTGAGATATTGAGATATTTATAATGGCTCAATATCTCAGTATGTCATAAATATCTCATAAATATCTCAATATCTCAGCTCTGGAAGGGTCTAGAGCCTCCATTTTTGCACTCAGGTCTTAGTCCCATGGCCCTCAATCAGAATCCAGAGTTTCAGGAAGATTGGAGAAACTTTTTTTTCGCACAAAAAAAAAAAAAAACAGTACAGTGGTACCCCTTATGTTTTTTTTGTTTTTTGTGCAAAAAAAAAGTTTCTCCAATCTTCTTGAAACTCTGGATTCTGATAGAGGGCCATGGGACTTAGACCTGAGTGCAAAAATGAAGGCTCTAGACCCTTCCAGAGCTGAGATATTGAGATATTTATAATGGCTCAATATCTCAGTATGTCATAAATATCTCATAAATATCTCAATATCTCAGCTCTGGAAGGGTCTAGAGCCTCCATTTTGCACTCAGGTCTTAGTCCCATGGCCCTCAATCAGAATCCAGAGTTTCAAGAAAATTGGAGAAACTTTTTTTGCACAAAAAAAAAACGACAGTGGTACCCCTTATGTTTTTTTTTTTTTTTGGTGCAAAAAAAAGTTTCTACAATTCTTGAAACTCTGGATTCTGATAGAGGGCCATGGGACTTAGACCTGAGTGCAAAAATGGAGGCTCTAGACCCTTGCCAGAGCTGAGATATTGAGATATTTATAATGGCTCAATATCTCAGTATGTCATAAATATCTACATAAATATCTCAATATCTCAGCTCTGGAAGGATCTAGAGCCTCCATTTTTGCACTCAGGTCTTAGTCCCATGGACCTCAATCAGAATCCAGAGTTTCAAAAGATTGGAGAAACTTTTTTTTTGCACAAAAAAAAAAAAACAAAAAACGACAGTGGTTCCCCTTATGTTTTTTTTGTGCAAAAAAAAAGTTTCTCCAATCTTTTGAAACTCTGGATTCTGATAGAGGCCATGGGACTTGGACCTAAGTGCAAATGGAGGCTCTAGACCCTTCCAGAGCTGAGATATTGAGATATTTATAATGGCATAAATGCTACGTCGGAATACTCAATATCTCAGCTCAGGAAGGGTCTAGAGCCTCAGTTTTTGCACTCAGGTCGAAGTCTCATGGCCCTCTATCAGAATCCAGAGTTTTGAGAGGATTGGAGAAACTCAAATTCTAGCCACCGCCTTGTGGGGGAAATATTCAGCACTATGCTAAGGAAGACTCAGTGAGCAACAGGATCCTAGTCCCCCACCCAATGCTTTTAGTCTTTGTACAACTGATATCCCTGTTGTGTGTGGTGTCTATCCTGCTGCAATGTGCAATGCTCAAGAGTCGGCAAGGTGGGCTTCAGGATTTACTCAATGCACGGCAGCCACCTGAAGTGTGTGTGAGAAAACTCAGGAGTTAAACCTAGTTGACTGCAAGACCCGCCCTCCCCAGATCTAACAGGATAGGTAAGACGCCCCCACTCCTTAGCATAAGGCACTCAAAGTTAGCATAAACAGTTTTAGTTTAATAAACAAAAAAAACATTTATGTTTGTTGCACAAACTGAAATGATTCTGTTTGCTTTGTTTCCACAGGAAATGCAAAAACAAATTTCAAATGCAGATCAAAGTGAAATAAAAATGTGAAAAATAATAAAGAGAAAAATCAACAAATGAAAAATCAACAAATGTTTCAGTTTCTGAACAATCAGTTTCACTTGCTGTAAATAGACTGAAACGTTTCACAGTTCACTCAACCTTTCAAATGAAGTTCACTTGATTCACTTAGAGTTCACTTCAATTAGGCTCAAAAATCCAAGATCCGATTCAAAAAATCCAGGAAAGGAAGAAAAATAATTATATTGCAGTCCATTTATGAGTCCACGGCAAAAAAAAATCAGTTTGTGTGAACAAAACAAAGTCTATGAATCCCTTTGCAGGAAAATTCAATGATTACAGTTCCAGCAGAAACAACTGCACGATTGAACAATTCAGTTCTGATGACTCACTGACAGAATTATAGTTTGCTTACCAGTGTTCAGAAGGAAAAGAAGAAAATAATGTACATCACCACTCCTGGTTAGTGGATGAGGTGCTGAATGATGACCAATGGATGGCAGGGTACAGTTTCTTCACTCATTGACCCTCAGCGATTGTCCTCGCGATCCTGACGACGGCAGCTTGATTCAACGAGGCCACAATCCCAGCTGATCGAGACGCAATGAGAAGACGAACACACACGACCCTAACCGACGACTCAGCAAACGTTTTTCTTCACACAATCAGCAGCACTCACTGTTTCAAGTTCGTTTGAACAAATGAAACAAAAACTGTTTTAAACAAAGAAAACACGAAAGTAATTGCCTCATACGCGACTGAAACTCACTGACACTAAACGGATCTTTTGCTCAGCTTCACGCCCGAACACAGCAGAAAACTCGTTTTTAACACTCACTTAAACAACCTCGTTCCGATAAACGAACACTCAAACGCAACGTCATGCAGCTCCTATGTCATGTCACGGGTCTAAACTCAACTTTTTAACGTGACTGACTACCCGAAAGTCGACGTTCATCTTCAGCTTCCCGCTGCTCTTCTTCACTCTCTCAGCTCACTCCTCGTGCGACTTGTCATAACCCCAAAATGGCGGCGCCCATGGCAGACGTCAAAATAAAAGTCTTCACAATTTTAATCACAAATTTCTAGGTCCCCTACATTACCCCCTGCTAAACCCTGCCATACCATCAGACTTCCATTCAGCAACTCAGTCCCTGAAAATATATAACAGAGAATAGCAGGTTAAAGTTATTCATAGTGCAAAACATCAATACAACAATGAAAAGGTTCAAAGTTACTCAACTAGAAAGTTTGATAAACATTCACATTAAAAGAAACTTCCCAAACATTCAGGTTTTGCCTAGAATTATTTTAAGACATAGTCAGTCCTATATCTAACAGGTAATGTACCTCTGTTATGACGTTGAGAACGTCTTGGTTCAGGAATACTTTCATGTTCACTTTCAGTATCAGATTCACCTGAATTTACTGACCCAATTACTGACTGACCTACTGTACCCTCAGCTGACACCTCATTGTCATGATCCCTAATACCAGTGTCTAGCTCTGGTCTATCCCCAACTTCCCTCGACACCCTGTGTCTGTGTCAGGTGCAAATGTAACAACAGGAACTGCAAGAACATAAGGATCTTCTGAGTCAGTGTGTTCCTGTTCTGTATGTCTCTAGATTTATGTCTAGATGTGCAGGGCAGTGGTGATGACTGAAAAGTGCAATGCTTGAGTTGATCCCTATGTACCACTTTACATAGACCCCGTTTCTCTGGACGAATTGTGTAGACTGGAGTATCTGCATGATTCTGTTTCACCACAATGTAAGGCAAGGATTCCCAGTGATCTTGTATCTTCTTCCTTCCCCTATGTGAATGGTTCCGTAACAGAACACGGTCACCAGGTCTCATGAGTGCTCCATGTGATCTGCGATCATAGGCTCTTTTTCTTTTTCTTGAAGCCTCTTGTGCTGCATGGTTGGCCACTTCAACAGCAGTCTTTAATCTGTCATGATGGTCTTTCACCCAGTCATCAAGATTATCAACTCCACTGTCCTCCCAGTCTCTCCAACCCAGAATGTCCAGTGGCATTCGAGCATCCCTCCCGAACATCAAGTAAAATGGCGAATAGCCAGTGGAAGTATGAGTTCGGCTATTATAGGCCATGACCAACTCTGGGAGATACTGCTTCCAGTTCCTTTTCTTTTCTGGAGGTAATGTCCTTAGCATGTCGTGCATAGTTCTATTAAATCGTTCGCACTGGGAGTTACCCTGTGGGTGATACGGGGTTGTGCGACTCTTTCCAATTCCATAGACTTTACACAGCTCTTTGATGACATTGGCTTCGAAACATCGACCTTGGTCAGAATGGAGTCTTGCAGGGCAACCGTAGTGTACAAACCAATGCTGTACCAGTGCTTTTGCCGTGGTGTGAGCAGTCTGATTTCTGGTTGGTACTGCCACCGTGAAGCGAGTGAACATGTCAGTTAAAACAAGGACATTCTCATATCCTCCCACAGATTCCTCCAAGAGAGTTATAATCCATTGCAAGGACTTCCAGTGGGGCTGAAACATTAGTACATGTCATTGGGGCACGAATTTTTGGGAAAACATCCTTTGCGAGAGTGCATCTCTTGCACTCATGAATCCAACTTTGAACATCCTTAATCATTGTTGGCCAGTAATAGCTTCTCCTCATGCGCTCCAGAGTGCTTCTTTCTCCAAAATGGCCACAATGATCATGCTGACTCTCATACACCTTGAAACGCAGGGATTCCGGAACTACGAATTGACAAATTTCTTCTCCATCTCGAGGATCATGGATGGTTCGGAACAGCAATCCTTTCTTAAGCTTGAGTCGCAGGAACTGTCTAGCAAGTTTTTTGATTCTGCATTCATGTCTCGCTGCTCAACCGGACTCAGATTCTTGTTGGTAAGTACAGCGTGGTAGATAGGTGCTATATTAAGGTCAACCTTTTGTTGCTCTTCTATCTCACTCCAGCTATGTCCAGGAACTTTCCTTGTCGCTGACACCTGTACTGATGCTTGTACTTTCTGCTGATTTTTAGAGACTGGCCATAAGCATGTGCGCACTTCCTCTGAATTCATCTTTATGAAGTCTTTAGCAGAGTCCTCCTGTTCTGGCTCCTCAACTGATGGAATCCTTGACAACGCATCAGCGTTTGTGTTTTGTCGTCCTGGCTTGTAGTAGACTTCAAAATCAAACTCTGCTAACTGAGCCATCCACCGCTGTTCAACAGCGCCTAAATTTGCCGTCTCCAAATGGCGCAAAGGGTTGTGATCGGTGACCACAGAGAACTTTGAATAGATCAAATATTCTTTGAACTTTTCAGTCACCGCCCATTTTAGGGCAAGCATCTCAAGCTTGAAAGCACTGTAATTCTGATCGTTCTTTTCTGATCCACGAAGGCCCCGACTCGCATACGCGATCACACGCTCAACTTCACCTTGTCGTTGACTCAATACAGCCCCAAGACCATGCAGGCTCCCGTCAGTTGTGAGTACAAAAGGCTTGCTGAAATCTGGGTATGCGAGGACTGGTGAGCACATTAAGCATTGCTTGAGTCTGTCAAGTGCAGTCTGGCACTCAGGTGTCCAGTTAAAAGGTTCCATCATCTTCCCTTTTCACTCCCTTACCAACCAGAGCGTGAAGTGGCCGGGCCAACTGAGCAAAACCAGGCACAAACCTCCTGTAATAACTCATGAATCCCAGGACTTGTCTCAACTCCCTGACATTTGTGGGTACAGGCCAGGTTTCCAATGCCCGAGTTTTCTCTCCATCCACCTTTATTCCCTTGGAAGAAATTAAGTGACCCAGGAATTTCACTTCAGGTTTCAACAGGAAGCACTTGCTAGGTTTCAGCTTCAATCCATGTTGTCTCAATCGGTTGAACACGATTTCCAGTCTTTGACAGTGACTATCAAAGTCCTTTGAAAAGACAATAATGTCATCAAGATAGATGAGCAATATGTCAAACGTCAGATCACCAAGCACCACTCCCATCAGACGTTGAAAGGTTGCAGGAGCGTTGCAAAGTCCGAATGGCATCCTGGTCCATTCAAATAGACCAAAAGGAGTGGTGACAGCGGTCTTATCTCGGTCCTCCTTACTCATGGCCACCTGAAAATAGCCTGAAGTTAAGTCAAGTGTTGAGAACAGCTGCGCATTTCCCAAGGCATCAAGTGACTCCTCGAACACGTGGAAGGGGATAAGCGTCCTTGCAGGTCACTTTATTCAGCCTTCTGTAATCACAGCAAAACCTCACGCTGCCATCCTTCTTGATCACAATTACAGCTGGAGAAGCCCATGGACTGCAGCTTTCTCTGAGTATACCTTAAGACACCAGATCTCGAACATGTTTTTTCACTTCCTGAAATACCTGGGGTGGAATTCGGCGATGTCTTTGCTTAATGGGAGGAGCATCTCCTGTAGGGATGTTGTGTGTGACAGCTGTTGTATAACCAAAGTCGCATTCGTTCTTAGAAAACACGTCACTGTGCTTTGCCAGTAGGTCTCTGAGTTCTTCACGTTGAGTTTCTGTGAGGTCTTCAAGATTTGTTTGAACTGCAACAGGCAACTGCTCTGTGGTGCTTCTCTCCACTTTTACCTGATGTTGCTGCACAGCCTTAACATGCAGAGCACCCTCTTTCTCCTCAAACTCGACAAGCACTTTTGGGACGACCTTCTGTGGCTTACACAGTGCTGCTATCCTACAGCGTGGCATGAGTTTTACAGCCCTCTCACTAGAATTCAACACTCTGACTGGGACTTTACCATCAGTTGCCTTGGCGAGCACATTAGCAATCAAAACACTCTTGGGTAAGCTAACTTCTGATGAGGCCTCAACCAACACTTGACAGTTTACTTTCGGTGGTATTCTACAACGACCTTCCAGAACACGCTCACTGAATGGAGGAATAGTGATTGCTTGCTTCCCAGCAACTTTCACAAAACCAATCTGATCTCCACAGCTCAAAGCCTCAGTCTGCATCTGAATGTTAGCCAACACCCGCTGAACTTTAGCCTCCCCGACACCATGGTTATGCCGGTCCATCTTCTTCATACCTCCAGTGGCCATGAATAGATCTTTGAGGTCACTCAACACATTCATCCCAACAATGCCAGGTAATCCTTTCAACTCTGTTCCATTGGGATCATTCTCTTTTATCACAAACACACACTTTCCATGCAACGTCTTACCCATGCACTCAATGTCTGCTTCCAGACATCCTATAATGGGAATGTCTAGTCCATTTGCCGCTGTAAGTCGGACCCAATTGGCAGATGACAGCACAACTTCTCCAAAGTGAGCTTTAAAATGAGACTCTGTGATAGTAGTCACCTCTGACCCGGTGTCCAAGAGGCAAACAGTCCTAATACCAGCAATTATCAGGTCAATGGTAAGACAGTCACCGAAAGCACTTTCACAGAGGGCCTTGGAAACATGTTCTGCATCACAGTCAGCAGTGTGACTTCTGATAACGGATGGACCCGGACTCTCTAGCACAGAGGGAACTTGATCGGCTGCCTTTACCATCTCCACTTTGTGTTTCAGAGGTTGGCCTCCACTTGAGTTCTCTCTGCTCTGATTGCAGCGTCGGCTAGTATGCCCTGGCTTACCACACGTATAGCAGATGTATCTTCCTTCACTATCTTTCAAAGGTTCACTTTTAGTTTTGCCCTCCTTTTCTACAGGTTTCACTTTCTCTTTGTTATTCACCATCTGAAAGAGCTCTTCTTGTCTGGCAGCTATCCGTTGAATAGCTTCATGAAGATTCTCCAGAGTGAGAGGAGCTGAGGAGCTATCTGTTGCAGTGGTAGCCTGAACGACACCACGTGAACGAGTACTGCTTCTCAAATTGAATGGAACTTGCACCTCCTCTTCTTCCGACCAAGTGATCGCTTCCTGCATAAGCTGAATAAATGTCAGGTGCCTCTCAGCTTTGATTCTCCTCTTCATCTCACGACACAGCGAGTCATCCTTGAGACCTAACACCAACTGTTCTTTCAGCACACCATCAGCATCAGGAACTCTAGATGGATCTCGGTTCTGGATGATGCTCAGCTTCTCCTGCAAGTCATAAGCGTAAGAGCGGATGGTTTCTCCAGGCATTTGTTTGCGGTCATAAAACTCTTTCAGTCTGCTGCCAATGGGAAGTTTGTCCCCATAAGTCTTATCCAAAGCATCAAAAATCTCATCAACGGATTTCTCTCTTCCATTAAGCATAAACTTAACTGTCATTTTAGCTTCGTCTTTGAGGTACTGCTTAACAAACTCAATTTTGTCTTCTTCTGGAATTTTCATTACTTTAAAAGCAGACTTCATTGAGTTTATCCAATCCTCTACACTTGGTTCACCAGGCCTGGAACGGCATCCGCTGAAGTCTGGAAGTTTACGGTCTCTTGGAATGTAAATAGTAGATGGAACTCTATGAGCCACTGCCTGTTGATCGATAACAGTTCTAGCCAGTGAAAGTGCTTCTCTCTGTTCAGCTCTGGCTTGTGCCAACATATCCGCCTGTTCACCGAACCTCCTTTCCATCTCATCAAACTCAGGGCTCCAGACTAACTATTCCACTGGTTGCACTGGTGCTACCAACTTTCTCAGTTGGTCACACCAAGAGTTTGATTTGGTTGCACTTTTTTTTTTTTTTTTTTTACTACATGCCATGGGATTAATCAATGCATGCTGATGAATAGTGGTTTTAATGGACCAAAGCTAGCAAAGGCATTATACCTGTAATATATTAATTATCATTGCCAAATTTCAGGATTTTCATGGATTTGACAGTAATTTTAATCTGTAATTTTAAGCATTTTACATTTCAATTATATACAATCTATCTACATTTGAACATCTATCTATCTATCTATCTATCTATCTATCTATCTATCTATCTATCTATCTATCTATCTATCTATCTATCTATCTATCTATCTATCTATCTATCTATCTATCTATCTATCTATCTATCTATCTATCTATCTATCTATAATCGTTCTATCAGCATCATCTTTCTATCTTTTAAAAATCATTAAACATTCAAAAGAGAGATACGTTGCATTTTAAAAAGATAAGAGTATTATAATAAGCTAATACAGATTTTTCGGCATCAAAGTTTATAGTTGTAACAAAAATCAGAACTCACACTCCTTACCTTCTGCATTTTATAATCATTTATTTTTCCTCAGTCGAGCGATTACTCTCATCTAACCGCTGAAAAACGTCGGAAGGAGCACGCTGTTTCGTGAGACATTTTCATTTTTATATGCCTTAATTCTTGAATTCTTGAATTGGCGCATTTCACCCTCATGGGCAATGCGTGTGACATCTACGCTCATCGATAAATAAACTGCACGCGTCTTGCGGAAGAACACTTTAGCCGGAGCTACTTCTCTCCGTTAATGTCTATGGCGAGTCACGCAGGCACTGGGCAACTCCGCATCCGAGTCGACCTCAATAAAATAGTCTGAATATAAACACTTATTATAGGCGTAATCGTAGTTTCAGGATAAATCAAAACACGGTTTGGAAAATGGATTCATGATGTAGCCTACTCGTTCATTTTGAACATAAGTTGCAGACTGCAGCAGCTGATATAACGGCGTTCTGTTGCGTGAGCGTCCACTCGCACATATGCGACCACATACAATTTTAACTCGCACATTCTCAAAAAAAGGTCGCAGTCTGGAACCCTGCAAACTGTCTTTTTAATTCTTCCATTTCAGCCATAGCGTTGTCTCAAAGACCAGAAACTTATACTTAAGTAGAATTCTCGCTAGTTTATCCTGTTCGTGACGCCAGCATGTGGCGGAGGGATATATGCCACCGCCTTGCGGGGAAATATTCAGCACTATGCTAAGGAAGACTGAGTGAGCAACAGGATCCTAGTCCCCCCACCCAATGCTTTTAGTCTTTGTACAACTGATAGCCCTGTTGTGTGTGGTGTCTATCCTGCTGCAATGTGCAATGCTCAAGAGTCGGCAAGGTGGGCTTCAGGATTTACTCAATGCACGGCAGCCACCTGAAGTGTGTGTAGAAAACTCAGGAGTTAAACCTAGTTGACTGCAAGACCCGCCCTCCCCAGATCTAACAGGATAGGTAAGACGCCCCACTCCTTAGCATAAGGCACTCAAAGTTAGCATAAACAGTTTTAGTTTAATAAACAAAAAAAACATTTATGTTTGTTGCACAAACTGAAATGATTCTGTTTGCTTTGTTTCCACAGGAAATGCAAAAACAAATTTCAAATGCAGATCAAAGTGAAATAAAAATGTGAAAAATAATAAAGAGAAAAATCAACAAATGAAAAATCAACAAATGTTTCAGTTTCTGAACAATCAGTTTCACTTGCTGTAAATAGACTGAAACGTTTCACAGTTCACTCAACCTTTCAAATGAAGTTCACTTGATTCACTTAGAGTTCACTTCAATTAGGCTCAAAAATCCAAGATCCGATTCAAAAATCCAGGAAAGGAAAAATAATTATATTGAGTCCATTTATGAGTCCACGGCAAAAAAAATTCAGTTTGTGTGAACAAAACAAAGTCTATGAATCCCTTTGCAGGAAAATTCAATGATTACAGTTCCAGCAGAAACAACTGCACGATTGAATGATTCAGTTCCTGATGACTCACTGACAGAATTATAGTTTGCTTACCAGTGTTCAGAAGGAAAAGAAGAAAATAATGTACATCACCACTCTTGGTTAGTGGATGAGGTGCTGAATGATGACCAATGGATGGCAGGGTAGTTTCTTCACTCACTGGGTCTCATTCATGAAACACGAGCAGAACGAATTTTTGTGTAAATCGTGTGTAAACCAGTGGCGTAGGCAGAAATTGTATTTTTGGTTGGGCCAGTGGAAATGTGAGTGGGCCTATAGTTGTTCATAGAAAAAAAAATTACTTCAATAATAATCAATAAAAGAGAGTAGAAACATTAATAGAAAAACTGCAAAAACAGTTAAAACTTTATATTCGGCAAATCATCATGTTCAACCAACAGAGCTCAATAAAGGCTGGACAAACCAGTGTAGACAATAATCTGTCTATTTTATTCAGACTAGTCAGCAATGCAAACTGCAAAGACAGTTCATCCGAAAATAAAGTAAGCTAAAATAATAATATTGCAGTTGACATCGGCGGGTAAACCTGCGTGAGGAGACGAGAGAGAGCAAGAAGCGGCCGCCGCCAGCACCTGACTAACCTTCTTGTGGGTTAATGAGTCTGAAGAACTGGCCTGTGTGGACTCGGTAGGTGAAGGCAGTAGCGTGTCTTCTTCCTCAGCTCTTGATTTTTTCCAAATAGCACATTAAAGAAAGTTGTTTAGACATTATTTTTGGCACCGCTGAGAGTTTTCCTGTCAGAACCGCCAGTAACCATAGCAACCAATCAACGTTTCCGGATGGAGGCTTTCTATAACTTGCGTCGACAGTTTCAATTTATTCAGAAACGAATTAAACACACACAGCAGTCAACAATAAATCACGTATATATTAATATATTTTCTTAAATACATTTGAATAATAAATATAAACTAAAAATATATATTTTTATCAAACTTGCCTGGGCGGGCCAGTGAGTAATGTGGCGGGGCCAGTGCTGCCTGGCCCAATACTAGCTACGCCCCTGGTGTAAACTGGTTCTGGCGTAAATTTTCGGATTCATTAAAATGTTCGTATTTTCCAAATGTTAGTTGGTACGCAAGAAATCTACACCTGCTCCCAGCCACGCGTAAATGGTGCCTAAATCGACGTTTTGCTCACTAATAAGGCTGCATTTTAATTCACCTTAATCGGGTACATATTTAACCAGCATTTTGAAAAAAATATTTTATATAGTAATTGCATACGTTGTTTTTCTTTTTACTTCTATTATGAGAGCCAGTAATAGCAGATCTGGTGATCGATGGTGGTCCTTCTCCAGTTTGAATACGATTTTTCCGAAGTGAACTAATTTGTTTTTTGCTGTCAAGCTTAATGTCGAACCATTTTCTTCTCACTTCTGGGACTGTTCGATTAACAGATGAAACTCCATTAACTGCATCTGTAATATGCTGCCAAGCTTCCTTTTTTAGGACCTGAATAGGCCACTATGTACGCTTGCAAATAAAATTGGCATTTTGAATGAACTTCTGATAATAAAACTTCAATTTCTGCATCTGAGAAATCTTTCTTTTTCATTCGCATTCATGTTATTATATGCCTATATATAGATGTCAGTCAGGATATAATGGGCGGGATTTATGGTAATTGAGAATGAACGTGCACGCGCATCCCATTTACGACTGGTTGGAATCGAGCGGCAACCTCCCCGTCTCTCTCTTGAAGCCAACACGGAAGTGAATTAAACTGCAATTCTCGAGATGGCCGCTTGAGGCAGGCTGCAGAAGCGAGTCAAATCTGTATCTCCCCAATGTTAAAATACCCAACTCAGGCATGTGATTGGCTAAGGACAAAAAAGCAGGAAAATATACCGAGCCGCATCGGCTCTCGCATCCCTGATCCCGCATTTTTCCTCTATGTTTTATTAACATTAAATAGATAGTTCTCCCAAAAATTGTAATTGTCATAATTTACTCTCTCAAGTTGTTTTAAACCTGAATAAGTTTCTTTCTTCTGTTGAATTTATTTGGATGAATGTGGGTAACCAAACAGTTGATGTACCCCACTGATTTCCATAGTACATTTTTCCCTATGGAAGTCAATGGGGACCAGCAACTGTCTGGTTACCCACATTCTTCAAAATATCTTCTTTTGTGTTCAGCACAAGAAATAAATTAATACAGGCTTGGAACAACAGTACAGTGAATAAAAAATGGCAGAATTTTTATTTTTCAGTCAACTATCCCTTTAAGGACAAAAGGGATCGCGTAAGGACCTGTACACGACGCGCTCTTATACACGCGCATTTGACAAGCAGATTTCTCTCAATTTTCTCGGTTTGCTTTCAGTTTAGACATAACCAAATGTTCTTCTGTAAACCATGTGTGTATTTGAGAGTATTCAGCGAAATAAGACTAGAAAGATAACTTAGTCCAGCAACCAGGTGCTGTGAGACAAGCTTTTAGTGTCGGGGTGCATCAGCAGTGAATGACATTTAACCGGCAAGACTTTAAAGCACATGCAAATAATGAACTTTTGTGAACTCACTGAACTGATTTGGCCGTTCCTCTGCGTTAATATTTTATGTGAGTATTTGTCGCGTTGTACACTAATGCTGTTGAGACGGAGGAGTCAGAACTAAAACTGATAAAATGCAAGATATTCATATTACTACAAAAGCAGTCTGCAGTTGGCTTGGAGCAGAGGCGTAGGTTTGATTTTGAAATTGGTGGGGACGGGGACATCAATTTTGGATATCGATTCACGTGTTCAATTTCGATTAGACTTCGTTTCGAAAGCTCTCAGATCGATTCGAATTTCGCTTCAATTTTCCATTTTCGATTCCTAAATTTGATTCTCGATTCGACTATAATGAATACTGATGTAATACAAATGGACATAAGTTTACTAATGGTTAATTAATACAAAGAAATTAAAAGCCACAAACCTGTATATAAAACTCTTTTTATTTTAGGTACACTATACATGCATACAGGATTTTGATGCAAGATGCAAAAAACTCCTAACAGTCGCACCTTGATCAAACATGATCAGGTTATTTTATGTTTAAGATAGATATAGATAAATAAATAAATAAATATTTAAATTTTTTTATTACATTGATCATTGGATAGTCTTTAGTCCAGACTGAATTAAATACAGAGGCTATTAATTCTGATTGCTTACAATTAATGCTATTTTATGTTGTTATGACAACAGAATTAATGACAGACACAAATGGCTGCGTTCACTTTAAGAACTAGTGCGCGAATCCATTACTGTCTCGTCTCTGTGTCTCATTACTGTCTCTCTTCTGTCACACGCGTTTGATGCTTATTTGAGACATAACTGACTGTCTTTACGAGGTTACTCACCAAGACCATAGTTTTGACATAATTTTGCGTGTTTTAACTGTTAAAGCGATATAATCCAGGGATAAAACATTTGTTTCTGGCGAGCTGTTTGTGAAGCGGATTTAGGCTGTAGCCTACATGTGCACGCAGTGAAAGACATCTCTGAAAGTGCGCGAGCACGGGGTGGTTTTACATTGCTTGAATGTTTAAACTGATAAAACTTAAAAAGACATGAAAATGATAAACGTTAGTTACGATCATAGGTTACGATGCAATGCTGGCCCGATTGTGCAAGTGAATATTCCGTCGCGAGTGTGTACCTGCAGCCAGCGCGCTTGCCTAGTGCAGAGAGAGAAGACGCAGCACCGCGAGTATAATTTCCTTAATATGGAAAAAAATATATAATCGATTTTGAATCGACCACATTATAAACGATTAATTGAAAATCTATTTTTTTTTGCCCAGCCCTAATCAATGTATAAATATATTTTATGTTTTGATTGAAACTATTGCTAGGGATAAATCAGTGTCACTGGATATTGGTAGGGACACGTCCCTAGCGTCCTACTAAATTCTACGCCCCTGGCTTGGAGCAAGGATCATAGTGCAAATTTGAACTTTATCGATATATCGCCCAGCCCTACTGGGGACCTAACGGTGATGTTCTTGTAACTGACAACGATAACACAATAGCACGAGAGCGAACTGAGGTACGAAATTGAGCAGGTGAAAAACTGAACGCAAGTACGTCTTTGTTGATACTTGGAAAGGAAGGAAGAATCTGTACGCACGTCAGCCAGTTATGTCCTCATCCTCTCCTTTTCACTCCGGCAGCCGACCCAGCCGACACCCGTCCCCCTCACCCTTTTATTTTTTTTACAGATCTGCATGATTCACGCAGGTCACATTTTCAGGTCGGAAAATCCGGAATTCCGAATTAATCCGGAAAAATCACATCCCTGCCAACTTTACAGCAGAAAAAAACATGTTTACAGCCTGAAGCAAAAAGTGGCTTTGGTCTATAGAGCTCATTTCCCCTTCATGACAACTGTGAGGGGGGTGAATTTTTTTACAACTCATCTGTTTAAATTATATTTAAGCCTTAAAGTTCTGCATAATTAAGGGCGTGGACACTTGAGTGACAGGTGCCGCTGCTTTCACTGCTAGCTTTAGTCTGCGGTCTGTTAGCGTCACCCTCAGCTGTGTTTGTGCTTTTTCCGGGATTATTTCATACAATTTAATACATGTATTATACCTTCGCCCGTGCACACCGTTGGATTCCGTCGTGTTGAGTATGGAGAGAACAGCCAGCGCTGTGTTTCCAGCTGTTTCCCTCACGTGCACTAATGTATGTCTGATGATTTCAGCGCGTTCTCTCCGTCCATGCTCAATGAATGAGCGCGGATTTCTAGTTCATTTATTTGAAGTTCTGAGGTAATATCTTTGGTTTGACCAATCTGAGAAACTGAGAGGCGGCCAAAATCAGATTGTAAAATGGACTGAATTAAAGCTCTTTACGAACTTGACGTGAGATGCCGACTGACGTGTGTTTGCTTTGAATCACTGTCACATGCACAAGCTTAGAGCAATATTGTAAGTAACTAATACATTTTTAACTAGCAGAATAATAATGTATCACGATGCACATAGTTGACTGCTTGAATGTTGTGAGAAATGTGTGTGATCTGTGTTATGTACTTGTATACATGCTCTTAACTAATTGCCCCTTGTGAGATTAATAAAGTTGATAAAAAAGTAAAGTAAATAGTCTCACTTTTAGTTACGTCTTAACTATTATAATATTTCGAAGGGCAAAAACATGAACTTTAACCATTGGCTTTACTTTTTCAGCGCGAAGGCAGTAGCATATCATTAGTATCTCAGCTCCACCCGCGTCCCGCCTCTTTGCCCATTTTAATTTATCCGGTAATGATGAGAGGTGACGCTCTGCCAAGATGGCGATGGCCGGCCCCGCCCACTTTAGGCGTCAAAAACGAACTTCAGAAACCAATGGGTGACGTCACGGACACTACGTCCATATTTTTTTTACAGTCTATGGTTGGAATTCACGAACGAACACACACATTTCACTATCACATCTGACGTTTACGAAGTATTTGTGAATCAGGAGAAGAGTTTTCGGGAAGGTCTCTTTACGCGCAAATCACTCTCATATTTACTGGTATATTTACGAATGTTTCATGAATGAGACCCATTGACCCTCAGCGATTGTCCTCGCGATCCTGACGACGGCAGCTTGATTCAACGAGGCCACAATCCCGAGTAGTATGAAGCTGCAGACTCGGAGACCTGCATCTACAGTCCCCCTGCACCCAGAGTCCCGCATTCTCAGACCCCTCGTTTTTCGAGACAGCGCCTCCTATCAAACTGTATCGGATAAACATGTGAAGAACATGTGAAGAACTTAAGCCAAAACGTGAGTAGGCTATCTTCAATTTTATTTAGCGAATCGTAGTAGCCTACTCGTTTGATTTACTTTTTAATAAAACTAATTTAGCTCAACGATACAACATATGAATAGTCCGTTTAATATTTGTAAAGATAGTTTGTAACAAGATTTGAGCCGTGTTTTTTTGCCCTCTTCCCCCTGAAAATATTTTGATAGCTATAGCTGTAGGCTATTCCAGGGTAGCCTACACCATACATTGATGGAGTTGCCCCTACCGAACCCAGCAACATATCATTTTATGATTATGCAAAGCGACTTATAAATGAGTTTTTTTTAATGCAACTGAAGACGAAAAGTAAAGTCACAAACAATTTTTTTTCTTTAGGCCTACAGCAAGATGATGTTTAGGTGATCATTAAATAAAGTACAGAATTGTTTTATTATTGGAGTTTTGTCTATTCTGATTTGTTTTGCTTCACATTCAAAATATCAAAAAACAGATTTTGTAGCATGGTAATGTTAATTAGACCATTATAAGTTGAAATGAAAGAAAAATTGGAATTTTAATTAAAAAAACATTGTAGCAATCTAATATCACATACTATTTTTCAGAAGATAGTTCAATCTGTAATTGTATCCCTTCCATCAGTAACAATGAGTTTTTTTTGGCACATGCATTAAGCAGAGAACGCAAATATTTATTGGATCATTTATTTGGAGACTGTAATTAGTGTAATATTGCATATTGTTTTTAATTGCATTTGGATAAGCGTGCGCTGTACTCTGTGTGCGGGTGTTATACGATATTTCGAACAGCAGGAGGCGCTGTGTTCGAAAAACGAGGGGTCTGAGAATGCGGGACTCTCGGTGGGGGACTGTAGATGCAGGCTCCGAGTCTGCAGCTTCATAATATTGACAATCCCAGCTGATCGGAGACGCAATAAGAAGACGAACACACGCGACCCTAACCGACGACTCAGCAAGCGTTTTTCTTCACACAATCAGCAGCATTCACTGTTTCAAGTTCGTTTGGACAAATGAAACAAAAACTGTTTTAAACAAAGGAAACACGAAAGTAATTGCCTCATACGCGACTTGAAACTCACTGACACTAAACGGATCTTTTGCTCAGCTTCACGCACGAACACAGCAGAAAACTCGTTTTTAACACTCACTTAAACAATCTCGTTCCGATAAACGAACACTCAAACGCAACGTCATGCAGCTCCTATGTCAGTCACGGGTCTAAATTCAACTTTTTAACGTGACTGACTACCCGAAAGTCGACGTTCATCTTCTTCAGCTTCCCGCTGCGCTTCTTCCCTCTCTCAACTCACTCCTTCGTGCGACTTGTCATAACCCCAAAATGGTGGCGCCCATGGCAGACGTCAAAATAAAAGTCTTCACAATTTTAATCACTAATTTCTAGGTCCCCTACAAGAGGGTATCTCTAGACCCTTCCAGAGCTGAGATATGAAAACTCAAAATTTCGAACCCGAAAAAAAACCCGACAGTGGTACCCCTTTTGTTTTTTTTTTTTGTTTTGATTTTTTTTTTTTCGGGCAAGAAATTAAGTTTCTCCAATCTTCTCAAAAAATTTTGCGAACGTTGATTTGATAATGTTCCTCCTCTGTTATTATGGGACATTGTGCTAATGTTTTATTGAGAACATTGTATAATCTGTTATCTCAACAACATTCCAAAAACATCCTCAAAATGTTACAGTGAAAATGTTATATCTTAGTTTACATTTAACCTTATAGGAACATTATTTGAAATGAGAAAACATTCTTAAAACATTCTTTAAACATCATATTCAAATGTTTTATTTAAAACATTAACCAAACCTTCTAGGGAATGTTAGCCAAAGTTCTAGAAAGTTCCCTGCTAGCTGGGTAGTCAGTTAACGTAGTGTGATAGCGTAGAGCTACGTCACACGTAGGCTCACTATTGGCCGACGCTGGTCATGTGTGTGATTCGTGTGACGTACAATAACAGAAGCTTACGCTATTAAACGAGTAACCTGACTCGGAGGCAGAGAGAGAAGTAAATGAAAAGTTGAAATAAAGTCATTATTTTTGTTTGTTTTTGCACACAAAAAGTGTTCTCGTCGTTTCATAAAGTAAAAATTGAGCCACTGTAGTCACTTGGACTATTTTAACAATGTCTTTAATAACTTTTCGAAGCCGGCAAGTTTCAATCCCTCAAGAAGCCTATGGACTAGTATACAGGAGTGATCCAGCTCTCAGATTTCATCAAAAATATCTTAATTCGTGTTCTGAAGATGAACGAAGGTCTTACGGGGTTTAAACAACATGAGGCTGAGTAAATACTGACTGAATTAAAATTTTTGGGTGAACTAACCCTTTAAGATCCCGGGCAATTGCAGCGTAATAGACACATAAAAATATACGCCACAATATAAATAAGAACACACAACAGTAGTCTACATATAAATTTAAAATATCAATATATACCATTCTGAGTATTTAACAATCTGATTGTACAAGGGATACATTTGTATAAATTGTTCTTCATCTTTGATAGTTCTATAGCAAGAGCATAACTGTTAAATAAAACTGACAGACTTCTTTTTGGTATTCACATCAAAACGCAGTTTATTGTAAAATAATAGTCCCTAAATATTTATAACTTTCCACACACTCCACTCTCTCACCTTTAATGAAAGTAAATTGGGAAGAATGAGCTTCAGTTCTGAAATCAATAGTCATATCTTTGGTCTCAGATACATTCAGCTGCAGACAAGCATCACCACACCATTTTACAAAGTCATCAACAACTGGACCATGACAAGTTTCAATTTTTTCGAAGTTGTGAACTTTCTCTCTGATCAATTTTCTCTTCCCCGGTTATGTATTTCTGTTGACAGTTGACAGGAACTCCGCTTCCACAACGATTACATATTTTCCGTTTATTGTAAGAAAGGTCCATTGCACGAAAAAACATGAATGAACATCAGAAGTTATGTTTTTTCAACCGCAGAAAGACATCAATACTCCCCATCAAGTCCACCACGCTAATCTAAGTTCGTTTCCACCACAGAATAAAACATTTTAAAAGATATTTGATTCTGACTTTATAACTCGCTGGTCATCCTTATTGTTGAACCCTTTAACGCATCTACAGTAGTCTTTCCTCAATCCTTCTCTCTCATTAACCTGAATGTCTGTTTATCCATTTTCTCTGTGTGATGACGACACGTTCAGCCCTATTGAGAATCAATGTCACGCTGAAAGGTAGAAGCGGGGGACTGAGAACATAAAGCAAGAGAGAGTGTAAAATGAGGTGCAAGGAGAGGGTGGCGGTGAAAGGAAAAGATGAGGAGAGGCACATTACTGCTCCGTCAGAGCTGTGGAGGCTGAAGCACATTCAGCTGAGCGCTGTTTTAGGGGAATCTCCATTCACTCTCCCTCTGCATCTATCAGATCCCAGCACATCACAGAGAGGCCAGAAGGATGGAAGCACGGCTCAGATGTGAGAGATATAGGTAAGGAGACGTGCTGAGTAACCCGACGCCTCTGAGCCAGAGGTCTCCGAGCATCAGCAGTGTAGAAATCTCACGCCACCCCACTGATAAGAGGATCAGTGTAAGGCACTAGCCAGCTGTCAGCCTGTGGGGAGAACCCGTACGTGTGTGTGGCCTGGACAGGGCCGCATGCCGAGATCCACCTCCACTTCATCGCTATTCTCCAGCAGCCGCTGGGGAGTGACCTTTGCAGGCAGAGAGCTTAAGGATAGTTAAAATTTGATACGAATTAAGGGAAGCTCGAAAGAGAAAGAATTGAGCCTTTTTCTTTCATCTATGCTAACCTTAGGAGTGTCCCAGAAGGACGACTGCAGTCTTCCCTATTAAGAAGACAAAAAGAATGGGAGACTAGGGGTTTCATTTATGAAATGTTTAGTAGAAGCCATCCTATATTTGATTATGATCATTTCTTAAATGTGCATAAGTGTGATTCAGAGAGACAAACGTATGATCAAAAAAATGCTCTTTCAGATCTCCGCCTTGTAAAGACACCACCTAATTAATGTCATTAAAGGGGTGGTATAATGCCTTTTTCACAAGATGTAAAATAAATATGGGTAACACTTTACGAATACGGCTTCCTTCGTTAATGAATAACTACACAAGAACTAATGAGGAACACAATATTAACAATCTAGTAACTATTATTAACTAACAAGAAACTCTGATTAACGAACTAGTAAGTAATAGCGCACAGGCGAAAAGTGGTAGTTCACTATTAACTAATCAATAACTACTATTTTTTAACACTTCCCAGAGAATTACTGAAAGAGTTTATTAACAATCTAGTAACTACTATTAACTAAAATAAACTCTTATTAACGAATTAGTAAGTAATAGCTCACAGATGAAAGTGTTACTAGATACTATAAAGTGAAGATCATTGGAACTAACTAGTAATTACTCAAGTGTTACTAAAGACATTTTCTAAAAGGATACTAAAGTTCACCAAAAATCTCGAACGTTTGCACAAAGCATCACTAGATCATGTAGTAACACTTGAGTAATTACTAGTTAGTCCCAATGATCTTCACTTTATAATACGAATCCAAATAATTAGTAATTCCACAGAAGTATTTAGTAACACTGTCATCTGTGAGCTATTACTTACTAATTATTTGGATTGAATATTATAAAGTGAAGATCATTGGGACTAACTAGTAATTACTCAAGTGTTACTAAAGACATTTTCTAAAAGGTATACTAAAGTTCACCAAAAATCTCAGAACGTTTGCACAAATCATGACTAGATCATGTAGTAACACTTGAGTCATTACTAGTTAGTTCCAATGATCTTCACTTTATAATATGAATCCAAATAATTAGTAATTCCCACAGAAGTATCTAGTAACACTTTCATCTGTGAGCTATTACTTACTAATTCGTTAATAAGAGTTTATTTTAGTTAATAGTAGTTACTAGATTGTTAATAAACTTTTTCAGTAGTTCTCTGGGAAGTATTAAAAAAATAGTAGTTATTGATTACTTAATAGTGAACTACCACTTTCGTCTGTGCGCTATTACTTACTAGTTTGTTAATCAGAGTTTCTTGTTAGTTAATAATAGTTACTAGATTGTTAATATTGTGTTACTCATTAGTTCTTGTGTAGTTATTCATTAAGGCGAAGAACCGTATTCTAAAGTGTTACCTAAATATCTTATGTCCCCAGAGTGTGTATGTTAAGTTTTAAGCTTTAAGTTTAGTAAATACCCCGGCAGATATCAGCATTTTTTGTGTCTGGCCCTTTAAATGCAAATGAGCTGCGGCTCCCAACACAGTGGGCGGAGCTTCAAAAGCTTGCGTGTTAAACGTTTGATTACCTCAGCACAGACACGCACTAAAATGTCAGAAACTGTTCTGCCTTTTTTTTAAAACCGGAGTCAGACAAAGATGGAGATACTCAAGAAGATGTGACAACGTAGAATGCAACAGGACGTCTCTGAATGGTTAGTTACTGAATATATGTGGCTGATGTGGAGTTAACTATTAAAGATAGTTAACTCCACATCAGCAACATATATTTAAAAAAAATATTCAGTAATCTTTAATTAGCATATTCTGTACGGATAATTTATAAATCGCTCATACTGTTGTAAGATGCCTACAGAGTGACATTCTATCGCATATGAAAAGATTAATGCTACAGTTTGAGCAGACTCACAAATGTTCTCTTTTTACAACCACTTTTTATCTTCTTCAACATGGACTGCATGCTCCCAGGGGGCAGGGTTTATGTAAATTTTAGGGTTGGTGATGTCACTTACCCACCCAGGAGGGAATGTCGATGTAGTTCCTACCAGGCGTTTGTTGTAGTCATTAAAAAACTATTTCTTTAAAAGGAAATATCTCCCTTTGCTTTGAACTTTGATCGTTGTAACTTTGCAGGTGTTGTTTATGCTCAAACAGCAACATTACACACCTTCATAAAAATCATAAACACCCCTTTGTATTGTCAGGAGCCAATCAGAATCATCCTACGCCACCGCACCAAGATCCCTGTCCCCAGATTATTAATCACCAACACCTGTTTCCAATCCGCACTCATTGTTTCAGCCAGCATAAAAACCCCTGCTTCACAGTCATTCCCCGTCAAGCCTCCAACAGGATTAGACCGTCAACAGTTTGCTCAGCGACCTTTCAAAGACATCTTCTTCTGCCACGGGAAACGTAAAGTATACTCACCTGAGTTCTACTAACCTCTGTGTTCCTGTCCCGCTGTTCCTAGAATCTGCTCCATGGTTCACGTTCCCTGTGCCCTGGATCCTGTGATGAGTCCCGTTCTCCTCGCGAAGATCTGGAAAGAGAAGCAAGCAAGTATCATTGAACTGACTAATCCGCCCTTGACTGCATTAAAGGAATCTACTCACGTGGAGTTCTCTGCGGATCCTGTCTATCCTCTGGCGATCTACAAGAGAGGAAGAAGGAGTATCAACGCATTGTCTTCACACTCACGATATTCCTTGACAAAGAGGATTCCCTCACCTGAGTAACCGCTGCCACGAATCCTCCACAAGAGCACTCTCGAGCACCTGCAAAACTGACCACTTACCTGTTCCTTTAAATAAAGAAAAGTTTATGTTCATCACTTACCTTCGTGTTCGCGTCTGACTCCTGACAGAAGGCTTGACCTACACAACAACGGAACGAGGTAAGAGAACAGGATGACTTCCAAGCGACCCGAAACGGCTATGAATCCGCTACCTGACACCGCTATCCCAGCGCAGCCTGTGTTTACCCCCGCCAGAGTTTCCGGAGACGCGGCTTCTTCGTTTTCCTGCATTGCAAGTTCCCCGTCGCGCCCAGCGCCCTTCCTCTGGCCGGGCGGAGGATTGCAATGGTTTCCTGCTGCAGTGTTCACTCGCGCTGGAGCTACAGCCTCAACTCTACTCCACGGAAAGATCCAAGGTAGCATTCATCATTCAACAGTTATCAGGAGCGGCGTTGAGATGGGCCGAATCATTATGGATGAAGGAATCACCAGTGGTAGCAACAATTCAAGAATTCATTAAGCACTTCAAGGAAGTTTTCGGGCGACCAGCGGAAGATTCCTCGTTCGGGGAAGCCCTGCTCCAGTTACGTCAAGGAAGGAGATCGCTGTCTGATTATTCCGTTGAGTTCCGCACACTCGCCTCCAACAGTGGTTGGAATGAACGAGCCCTCATCTCTGTATTTCGTAGAGGATTAAATCCAGCTTTACGCCTCCAACTGGCCATATATGATGATACATTAGGACTTGAGAAATTCATGCAGCAGGCTATGAGAGTAAATCAAAGATCCCAGAGTTGCTACAATGAACAGTCTTCCCATTGCCCCGTTCCTCAAACAAGGGTGAGAAACACTACGTCTGATGACCCCGTAGAAGACATGCAAGTAGATTCTTTCAAACTTTCTCAGTCTGAGCGTCTAAGAAGACGCGAACTTCGATTATGCATGTATTGTGGAGCCAAGGGACATTTTCGACTCACCTGCCCCACTCGACCAGGAAGTCTGACGGTGAGTTCTGTCTTGCATCACCACACTGTCTCAACACCCCTCACCATTCCTGTTGCTCTACGAATTGAAGGACTCTGCATATCTGCCCTAGCAATCATCGACTCGGGGTCCGCGGGAAACTTCATCTCAGGGAAACTCATTAAGAAACTCAACCTTCGAGAAGTCAGCACACCCAAGTCCTACTCTATCTACGCTGTTACAGGTGAGAAAATTAATATGCAAGATGTCACTACCCAGATAAAGCCCATTCAACTGTGTATAGAGGGAACACATCGAGAGTGGATTGAGCCGTTTGTACTGCGAAACAGTCAAGCAGATCTCATCCTTGGGCGACCCTGGTTAATTCTGCATCAACCTAACATTGAATGGAGATCCGGTAAAGTGCTTCAATGGGGATGTCATGGTCATATGGTTCCAGATCCAGTACCTAGTCTGCCTGATCCACAAGAGAATCCGAAATTCACCGTGAACTCCACTTCTATCGAGAGTCCCATTCACAACCTGTCAACAAATATTCCGCCATGTTACTCCAAGTTCTCCGAGATTTTTAATCCTGTCACTGCTTCCCGACTTCCTCCACATCGACCCTGGGATTGTGCTATAGATCTGGTCCCTGATGCACGACTCCCCAAGGGTCGACTGTACTCCCTGTCTGTTCCAGAACAAGAATCTATGAAGAAATACATCCAAGAGGCATTAGAGCAAGGGTATATCCGGCCTTCCACTTCACCGGCAGCAGCTAGCTTCTTCTTCGTGGCAAAGAAGGATGGCGGTTTGAGACCCTGTATAGATTATCGAGCCTTGAATCAGGTCACTGTAAAATTCAGCTATCCTCTACCACTCATTCCAGCCGCCCTTGAACAACTCCGGGAAGCAAAAATCTTTACCAAGCTTGATCTAAGAAGTGCCTATAATCTGATCCGAGTGCGAAAGGGTGATGAGTGGAAGACGGCATTCATAACCCCTGCTGGTCACTATGAATATCAAGTTATGCCCTATGGTCTGGTCAACGCTCCCTCAGTCTTCCAGAGCTTCATGGACGAAGTCCTCCGAGACTTCTTAGGGAAGTTTGTTCTGGTCTACATCGACGACATCCTGATATATTCACGGGACCCCGCTGAACACCAATCCCACGTGTCCTTAGTGCTCCAGAGGCTCCAAGAGTATAATCTGTTCCTGAAGGCGGAAAAATGCACCTTCCACCAGCCCACTGTTGAGTTCCTGGGGTATGTCCTTAGCGATCGAGGAGTTGAGATGGACAGAAAGAAGACTGAGACCATTCTGTCCTGGCCGAGTCCTACATCCGTAAAGGAACTTCAGCGATTCCTGGGGTTTTCAAACTTTTATCGGAGATTTATAAATCAGTACAGTCTTCTCACTGCCCCCTTGACCTCCTTATTAAGAGGAAAACCTAAAGCCCTGCGATGGAACCCTGAAGCCGAGAGAGCGTTCCAGTCCTTGAAGTCTGCTTTCACCCGTGCCCCTTTACTGCATCACCCAGATCCAGAGAGACCCTTTGTGGTAGAAGTGGATGCCTCCACCACCGGAGTGGGTGGGATCTTATCTCAATGCCCTGAACACTCGTCTAAGCCACTACCCTGTGCATTCTTCTCGAAGAAATTCTCACCAGCGGAGGCAAACTATGATGTGGGTAATCGAGAGCTCCTTGCCATAAAACTTGCCTTAGAAGAATGGCGCCATTGGCTAGAGGGAGCAAAACACCCCTTCACAGTCCTCACTGACCACAAAAACCTCCAATATTTAAGAGATGCAAAACGGTTAAATCCTCGTCAAGCCCGATGGGCCCTATTCTTCACTAGGTTCCATTTTAAGATTGCCTATCGTCCTGGCACCAAGAATACCCGAGCCGATGCCTTGTCCCGTATCCATGCTCCCGAGATTCCAGTAGAAGAAACCTGAGACCATCCTGCCCGAGAAGTTATTTGTTAATCCAATCCAATGGGAAATCAACGAACAACTCCAAGAATTGGCCCAACAACATCCCAGAGTTCCTGGATGTCCCCCTGGTAAGATCCACGTACCTGAGGAATACCGTAAAGCCTTGATTTTCTCCGTCCATTCTTCAGTGGCCACCGGGCATCCAGGCATAACCCAGACCCTAGCCACCCTTCAGGAAAAGTATTGGTGGCACAGCATGCGTCAGGACATCACCCAATTTATCCAAGGTTGCATTCCTTGTGCCATTTCAAAGGTCCCTAGAAACCTGCCCGTTGGAAAGCTAGTCCCTTTACCTGTTCCAAACAGACCCTGGTCACATATTGGAGTGGATTTTGTCACGGATCTTCCTGTCTCCGAGGGTAATACTTGCATCCTAGTGGCCATTGATCGTTTCTCAAAGGCGTGCAAACTTATTCCATTAAAGGGGCTTCCAACCGCCTTTAATACCGCTGAACTGCTCATGGAGCATGTCTTTCGAAACTTTGGCCTTCCAGAAGACATAGTCTCAGACCGCGGACCTCAGTTTATTTCCCGAGTATGGAGAGCCTTTTTCAGTCTGATGAACGTGACGGTGAGCCTATCGTCCGGGTACCATCCACAAACCAATGGGCAAACCGAACGAAAGATCCAGGACCTAGGTCGCTTTCTACGCACGTTCTGTCACTCCAACCAGAACATCTGGAGTCGATATCTTCTATGGGCGGAATATGCCCAGAACTCACTCCGACAGACATCCACCAGATTAACCCCTTTCCAATGCGTCCTTGGCTACCAACCACCGTTGTTCCCGTGGTCCGGGGAACCGTCTGAAGTGCCCGCCGTGAATAAGTGGTTTGAGGAGAGCGGACAGGTTTGGGAGGAAACCCATCAGCATATCCAGCAAGCTGTTCACAGACACCGACAGTTCGCGGACCGCCGTCGTCGACCCACTCCAGAATATCAGCCTGAGCAATTGGTATGGCTTTCCACTAGAGACATCAGACTGCGCCAGCCATGTAAGAAGCTTAGCCCCAAGTACATCGGACCTTTCCCTATTGTCAAACAAATCAATCCCGTCACCTACCAGCTTCGGTTACCCCCAGAATACCGCATCCACCCCACATTCCATGTTTCCCTTCTGAAACCCCATCATCCACCTGTATACCAGTCAGAGAATGAGGGAACTCCTGAAGATAACCCTCCGATGCCACCCGTTGAGCCAGAGTCCATCTATCTCATCAGAGAAATCTTGGACTCTCGACGTCGAGGGGGTAAACTAGAATACCTCATTGACTGGGAAGGATATGGACCAGAGGAGAGAAGTTGGGTCCCTCGTGATGATGTTCTTGATCCCAGTCTGCTCCAAGAATTCCATACGAAGTATCCTGAGAAACCTGCACCAAGACCCCGAGGTCGACCCCCACGTCGTCGAGGTCCAAGGTCCGCTTGCGCGGACTCTGGAGGAGGGGGTAATGTCAGGAGCCAATCAGAATCATCCTACGCCACCGCACCAAGATCCCTGTCCCCAGATTATTAATCACCAACACCTGTTTCCAATCCGCACTCATTGTTTCAGCCAGCATAAAAACCCCTGCTTCACAGTCATTCCCCGTCAAGCCTCCAACAGGATTAGACCGTCAACAGTTTGCTCAGCGACCTTTCAAAGACATCTTCTTCTGCCACGGGAAATGTAAAGTATACTCACCTGAGTTCTACTAACCTCTGTGTTCCTGTTCCCGCTGTTCCTAGAATCCGCTCCATGGTTCACGTTCCCTGTGCCCTGGATCCTGTGATGAGTCCCGTTCTCCTCGCGAAGATCTGGAAAGAGAAGCAAGCAAGTATCATTGAACTGACTAATCCGCCCTTGACTGCATTAAAGGAATCTACTCACGTGGAGTTCTCTGCGGATCCTGTCTATCCTCTGGCGATCTACAAGAGAGGAAGAAGGAGTATCAACGCATTGTCTTCACACTCACGATATTCCTTGACAAAGAGGATTCCCTCACCTGAGTAACCGCTGCCACGAATCCTCCACAAGAGCACTCTCGAGCACCTGCAAAACTGACCACTTACCTGTTCCTTTAAATAAAGAAAAGTTTATGTT
>JAQIUQ010001720.1:0-45513 GCA_030378365.1 Hybognathus amarus | reverse complement strand
AAGGAGCATAACGCAGGTTTCCGAAGTTTTTGCAGAACTCACGCCCCCTCTGGCGGCAAACGCAACTGCAACCAGAGTCGTGCACGCTCATGAGCCACACGCACACGCACACGGGAACGAGCTGTTCTCATTAAAGGAGCATCTGCCGCACAGATCTTTGTGCAAAAATGTCTTCCGAGGTAATAAAGTTATAAATCTGCAAGTCATTTCAAATATATGGAAGGAAATACATTTTAGTAAATTACTCTTATATGTGAGGGAAAACGGGGGTAGTAGAAAACTTTGTTTATGTTTTTACTGTACCCTCGTATGTTTGTATTGTTATGAAAACACGTTCATGAACAATATAATTGATTAGGCTACTTCTCAAAAGCTCAAAATCATAATAATACCATACACGGTTGGTCAACAACGTTCACTCAAATGTCTCAAGGTAATAAACAATCAACTGTTACCATGAAGTTTTCATAAAAGCCAAATAGGCTAATCCGCTGAAGACTGCGGGGTTCAGCCTGTTTTATTGATCTGCTAAGTAGAATATTCCAATAACAATAAATCCCTTTTCTGTTTTAATTTTTTCAAAAATTATGTGTAATTATCAGTCATATTTTTCTGCATGCTATATCACACTCAAGAATTTTGAACTGTTTTTCTAATCACTAATCTAAATGTAGCACTGATTTATTTAGTAGATATTTTGACAGGGACAATATACACTGACAAACATTAATGTGGAATGTGTCCATACTTTATTTGATAAATAGTTATTCTGCTAAACAATATGAGTAAAGTAAAAATATGTTCCCCTTTACCATAATATTTCCCTTTATGCAATGTTCAGAATAAAACATGTAAAAAACATGTTTAATACCAAAACATTTTCCATTTTCCTTGTTTTGATAGAATACGAGCTCTGACCAATTTGATGTTACTGTGGAGAGAAGCTCTGAGGATAGCAGTGACAGCAGTGAAAGGGGCAGAGCACAAGGGAGACCAAGAGGGAGACCAAGGGGGAGAGGCAGAACTACTAGTGACAGGGGTAGGGAAGGGTCAGGGGTAGGGTAGGGGTCAGGGGTAGGGGCAGAGGACAATCAAGATCTAGATTGATCAGTGAGGAGGACAGACAACGTGTGGCTCAGCTGTCTGCAGCCAGGACAGCTGAATTGCAGGTTGGTCTCAATGTACACAATCCAATTACATACATCCATCCCAAATTTAAAAATTATTTAATATTTATGATTGCAGGCACAGTTACAACGACTGACAGTTGAAGAGAGGGATGAAGTACTCGAGATGGTAGTCACTCGTTTACCAGGTGTCCTTTTTGACATAATGGACTATAGGCAAGCTTCACCCAGACCAGCTCCACCGAACAGTGGTCCTTTGTCTTGGTGCACCTGTCTCAACTGCAGATTGATGCCTAGTGACATCGAGAACAGATGTTGTAGACAGGATCCAGCCAGCTGTGTCAGCAGAAGTGCACATATGGAACTTTACATTTTGGATGAGGGCATCCTGCGGCTGGCTCAACAAACCTGGAACGACATCCTTGCACTAAATGACAGCCAAGACCCTGGAGCGGACAATCGAGAGTATCGATACTCAGCTTACAGACAATTCACCATCTGGCAGCATGGCCGGCTCGGCACAGGCAATCGGGTTGTCATTCCATCCTGCTGTGTGTGGAGAATTCGAGAAAAATATCCTGACCCTTTTGCTAATTATGTTGGCTATAAAGAAGCACCATTCAGACAATAAACAAGGAGTGAAGTTATAGAAGAAATGGCTTTATTGTAAAAAAAAATATATATATATATTATTGTATATAAAAATAAATAAATATACATCAACATTTTTTGTATTTGACTCTGTTCAGGGAACTGATGGCATCTCCTAGAAAAAAAAGGATGAATGGTATTAGCACAGCTACAACAGTTTACTATGGAAAAGAAAAACAACACTGAAGTGATGTAACTAAAATAATGAATTAAAATTGATATCTTGCTTATATAAAAGATTAAAAAAAAATTCACAACATACCAGCCCTCTTTGGACCTGTGACTGCACCAGATCTGCTGTAGGAGGGGGCACAATGCCAGAAATGGGTCCCAGTAAACGAGGGTCATCTGGTCTGTAGCTCCGTTTTCTCTGGGAGTCCTCCTGCACACTGCAGTCGTAATCCTAGAATTTTCCTTTGCAGGTCAGGGATGTAACTGTAGTCTTTTGCCTCTTTCACTGCTTGTACCCGATAGCGCTGTGACTTCTTGCTGTACAGTCTTTTTTGCCTGTAAAATAAATTATATTTAGTGCTCTAAACATGCATTACATTGAAAAGTCATATAGCAATCACTTACATCACTTGGCCTTTGTTGTTGACATGTACTGGTCTGTTGTTGTGGTGGTTGTAGTCCAATGCCGCAAGAAATGTCCTGGCTTCATAGGCTTCAAAAGAAAAGGCAAACCGCTTGCCAGCATACATGAGTATGTGGTTTTGGAACGATTCGGAGTTGTGAAGTTGTCCTAGGAAATATAATGAAATCAAATGAAAATGGGTCATGGTAAGGAATGAATATTTATATTGAACTTGAAAATGGGATTATAACTGTTTATAGTAACATACTTTTTATTCAATTTTTCAGATGGCCATACCTAAAAAATAAACATACTTACCGGAAGGTGAGAAACTTCTCAATATCTTTCAGCCATCTGCGGTTGAGCACAATTTGTGATAGAGCCACATGTGCTTTAGATCCAGGGGGTATGACCTCTCTCTCATCACACAAAGGCCCATGGAGGCATCTGCCAAGGGCCCATTCATGTACTCCACTGACATGGTGGAGTACACCTCGCCACACACCCTAAAACACACAAAAGTCTTTCACGTAAACACCCCAGAACCTCTACTGTAATGGTATAAGCAAACTTGACATCTATTACTACAGTACGTCACAATACATTTGCATACACTTTGAATGATCATACTCACCATAAACTCGTCTCTGTTGTTTGCATGTTGACAAGTAAACCAAAAGTGGTTTACTATATCTTTAATCCAGGCAAGTATACTTTTTTGCCCTGTCATCATCCCAGCCTGTTGAAAGAATTCAATTGTTTCAGTAATGTTTCATTACTGCCTGTGACTAATGTCACTCTCAAAATGAAAATCAAGTCACTCACAACATGAAGTCTCTTAGTGAGATTCTTTGCAGCATGCCAGACGTCGAGGGAATGTAAAACACTCTTCTCCTTGTATCTTCCCTTTTCTGGATCTGTTATGAAACAAACATTACATTAAAAAAAATGCAACCATCAACATCTCCAATTAAAAAATATATATTCTTACGCATGAGTGAAGCAATCTGCACATGTGCGTCAGTCACTATTTCTTTGATGTTCAACTCCCTCAAAAGGACATCAAATGTTTTGATGAAGGCATCCTTCTCCATCGACGTGCTCTTTCTACCCACATGTCTTTTGTCAACTGTGACAACATTTATGATGTCTCGGGTCTTCCAGCTCCATTGAAGTATATGTACAGTACATGGCTGAGTGTCCTTATAGAACAATAACGAACATATGAATTTACACACAATACATACACACATATATATTCAAGTAAAAAAAAAATTAAAAAAAAGAAATACCTGGGAGTCCATGCGTCCGTCAGCTAAAATAAAAAATACATATATTAGCAATTTGAGAATTTGCGATCAAGGTTAAATGCAATTTATTACTTACCAAGGACAACCACACTGTCTTTTGTCTGTAATGCGTTGATAATGAGATCCCTCTTCTCTGTCCAAAAGGCCCTTACAGCTGGCACGCAGTAAAAATGTTGTATGCCATAGTGTGTTGTAGAACTGACCATTTTAATGTTCATGAATTTGAAGAGGAGGGCAATCTTCGAGTAATTATTCCCAGACAACAGAATATTGGATGCAAGCATAAAGTCCCCTCCTTGCATCCCATGTTTGAACAAGGGCTGGCTGTTCCAGATCCACAACTTGTGTTGGTGTGGGCAAAACTATGCAGATAAAGAATAAGTATTACAAATGCCCATACATTGAATTACATTTTATACTGTTGCTCATTATTATTTTTAGAACAGTGCATAGGCAATTAGTACTCACCCACTCCAATATAACCGCAGTGCCTCGCACACGCAACTGGACATTGAAAGGAGGACGGCCGTCACACTCCACTCCTGTGCTATGGTTAATGTAGTTGCATTTGTTTATAGGCAGTTGAAGAAAACTGGCCAATTGGATAAGATTTTGTGTGTATGAAATACAGGCTTGCTGGTTAATTAGGTCAGTCTCAGCAAACACACGCAGAAGGCATGGAAAGTTGGAGATGCCTGATGCTGAATCCCCTGCATCTTCCTCAAGGTCTATTTCTGGTGTCTCATCTGCTGGCTCATCCCGGTCACCAATATCCATGATAGCCTCATCAAGCCCAATGATGGGTAGTTCATCAGTCGGTTGACGCATAGAAACACCAGTGCTGTGCAAATAAAAAAAATATGCACTTTATTCATGCCTTTACCAGTTAAAGGCTGTAAGATTTTACTAGGCATTATGAGATAACATACAGCAAAGATATTGGGGGGACATAATCAGAATCATATGGGTCTGTGTCCAGTTCTTCCTCAAACTCTATCCTGTACAAAAAAAAAAAAAAAATATATTATCTTAGACAACAATAATAAAAAAAATAAAACACTGAGGACCCCAAGCAAAATAAATATTGGAATAGATAATTTGCAACTTACACACTATTTTCCAAATTGTAGATTTCCTGATCATCTTTGGAGATATCCTGCAGCTCGATAGACTTGAAACTACAGAAAAACATAGTAAAAAACTAATGCAAAAGCACTGCACGTCACATTTCAAAAGAAATGTGCTTACCTTTCTTCCAAAAGCGCCAAACCTTCATCTTCTTTCAAAGGTTGTACTCCAGCAACCAGGAAGTCATCCCTGTTTACATAATATTATTACCCAGTAGTCATAATGGTTTGTCATATATTCTAAGTAAATGCACGGAGTTGAACACTACCCAATATACAACTTTAATTCAACATCAGAAGGAGCAAGGGACATGTTTTATTTATAAAATAGTCCCTGGAAGCGAACATACCTATCAGACTCTCCTGCCGTGACTGAACTTGGTGGATGTGGTATTCCCAATATATTTGCAGTACTAGTACATGCCTGATGATGAGGTGTGGATGTAGATGGTACTACTACGGTCTCCTCATAGCTGAAAAAAAGAAAGCCATTGTTACCATACACAATGCAAGGAGTACATGTACAGGTTATAATGATTATTATATCAGAGTAATATCTAAAATAGGATTAAATCAGAGCTAAACCAGATCCAGACCCAGTAAAGTTATCCTCTGAAGAAAGATATTGTTTTCCATAGAGTACTATGCATTGTTGCCTCCACATACATTATATATAATACATAAAAAATGTACCACATTCACCAGAACAATGTACTATTTTTACCGAAAAGACAATATAGCCTATGCAATGGCGTTCTTCCTTGTTGGTCAATGACATGAACACGATATGTTAGCGATAAAAACATGGCTAACGTTACCGGTAGGCCATACAAAAAATAAATAGTTAGAATCTTTTATTGGATATGTTTTATGTTTCATGTTGTACTACTCTTCCGAAAACAAGTCCTAGTTTATGAAACTGTTCTGTCACCAACAATAGTAGTAAAACCAATTCTGATTGTACATGTAGCAGCTAGTTAGCTTACGCTAAAGCATTACACCTTTTACACATCGTCATACATAGATTGGCCGGATCAAACATTAGAAACTGGGATATATCTTACCGTTTTATCAAGAAGAAAGCCAACTGAGGATCCCGTTTGAGCCCAAGAGCAGACCGGAGATCTCTCCATTTGTTGAATGCCTTCCCAAGGTTGACTCTCGTCTTACTCCGACGCCGGTCAGACTCCAATTTGGCCTTTTTGGTGGCACTAGACAAAACTTTTCTTTTTTTTACTTTCCGAGGAGTTTGTGTTGGGGTTTGAAATGGACTACTAGCCGGTCTTTTTGAATCCATCTTTTACCTTAGACGCTCGAGTTTTCTTCGCTGATGCAGCTAATCAATGGCAGGCGGCTTGTACACAAGCCAGCGAGAGTTTGCCAGGTGAGCGTAAACGCGCATGACGTCACGCCCAGTCTCAGATTCGAGCCCGAATCCCTCTTATATATTTTACTGTACAGGGTTATAGAGGCGATCGCAGTGATCGGGGAAAGGCTCATTCAGCTCATCAAGCTGTTCTTTAAGCATGTATAGGACAGAAAACTGGTATTTTTACCATGAAAAGTTGCGCAATGCACCTTTAAGCTGGTGCCACAACAACAACTTATCTCTGAATGTAGGTAAAGCAAAGGAGATTGTTGTTGACTTCTGCAGAGGGCAAGCTGCTGCCATTGTAAAGGACACCCCCTCACACAGTGTGTTTGTTCCTCTACCATCAGGCAGGATGTTCTGCAGCATCAGGACCAGCACTTCAAGGTTCAGTAATAGCTTCTTCCCCAAGCTGTTAGAGCCCTGAATACCCTGGTGCCGCCCAATATTTCATCCTCATGATTAGTCTGTATCCGATCATCCGAGTTGATCTGGTTATGACAAAGGACTCAAGAACACACAAATGACTGTGTACTGTCACTTTAAATGGACAATGGGCATTAAGATGCACAGCTGTGCACCGACACTTTATTTACTTCTGCTCTGGTCAAATTGCACTACTTACTGTCTATTGCACTTTTTTATGTTTACTGTGCATTGTTTATTGTTTACTATGTATTGTATTGTGTGTATCATGTGATCAGGGGCCCGTTTCAATAAGGAGGTTCAACCAACTCTGAGTTAAAGCTTGAATTCTGAGTTGACTTACCTTGAGATGGGAAACTCTGAGTTTTCGGTTACCAGAACAGCTGAAATTAGTTGGTTCAATTACTATGTATTCTATTTGTGTGTATCGTGTGATCAGGGGCCCCATTTCGATAAGGAGGTTCAACCAACTCTGAGTTAAAGCTTGAACTCTGAGTTCGACTTACCTGAGATGGGAAACTCGGATTTAGGTTACAGAACAGCTGAAATGAGTTGGTTCAATCAACTCTGAGTTGACTGACTCTGAAATGCATGCACCATAACTATAAAAAGCCATTATCAATGGAACGCAGATATTATGAGTCACCATGGCAACAGCGCCAGACAAAAAGAGGTATTGGGTGTAATTAATTACCAAGTAATACTAAATATTGTAGTTTAATTAAAGGGATTACTCTTAATTCTACTGTAATTTAAAATAAAATATGATGCAATTACATTATATAGGCTACTGCAAAAACTTATAGACCAATTCATTATAAAACAATAGTGGATTTAATATACATTTTTAAAAGGTATATTTTTTATGTAACCTTCTCCCTCTACACACTTTGATCAATTCAAGAATAATTCATGCAATTGTATATTTGTCACGGATACACCCACCTCAGTGCCGGACACCATCACTCCACCCACGCGTTCCCGCTCCCCAGAATACTAATCATCACCATCACCTGTCACCGCCACCCAGATCACCAACTCCCATAAAAGACTCGCTCACTCACCTCTGCACTGTCTGGTCTCGTCAATGCTCAAGACAACAGACTCCCGCTACCTACCTGTCCGTGTCCGCCTCCGAGTGTGTCTCCGTTCCTGTGTCCATCTTGTCCCGGCTCGATCACTCCTTTTGTCCACTCTCCAGCATCTGCAAACAGATAAGAGACTCTTTAATTCCACCACCCTGCCAACACTCAGCTGTTCTGAGTATCTGCAACTCACCTTTTCATTCTGCCATCTTCATCTCAATAAACATTGTTTACTCACCCGTCTGTGTCCTTCTGGTTGTGTGACAATATTGTTAATTTGAAAGAATTAAAAGTGCAGTTTCTTGTCTCTCCTTGTATTAATCAAGTGGTTGGGGTTGATATAGGATTTAGTAATATGTAGACCAATACTTTCTAGAGATAGTAATTATTACATTAATCTAACTACACCGTTGAAGATGTAATTTGTTGTTAATAATTCATAACTATTTTAGAGTAACTTACTGCTTTAATATCAGAGGTGAAACTGAAAGAATGTTATTCAACCTAAAGTAGGCTACTATTACTTTGATACATTTTTACTTAAGTAAAAGCAAAAATACCAGTATAAAATCTACTCATGTAAAAAGTAGTTAATTTAAAACATGAGTAAAAGTTGCTGAGTATCTTGTTTAACAGCGGGGGTGGGGTGGGGACTCCCCATGTGGGGAGAGTTTCACAGTATGAGAACCGTCTCAGAAAATATCACGGTTTATGGTATTAAACAATTATTAAAGATATAAACTGCATTATTAAATTACGGTTATTATTATCATCAGTTAAAATGACAGTTAAATAATTTAAACATTTGTTCAATAAAACAACTAACTTCAATAATTGATTATGAATAAGATTAACATCTTATTTTTTATCATTAATAACTTATTAAATTATGTTTGAAAAATAATTGAGTTCTATTAAATGTTTTTTATTCCAATTTTGTAATGATTAAATAGAAATATATTATCAAAAACGGTGGTAATCAAATAAAAGTTTTGCAAACATTTTAATCCTTTTATTTTTTGGCAAAGTGCTGCAAAACAGATTTAGTCAATTAAACCATGGACAAACAATATATATTCCTTAAAGAATGTGTAAATACATTTTAGTATTACTGTTGGTGTTTAAACAGCACTTCGTCTTTAAAAAAGGGGAGGAGACCACAAGAAACTCTGGGTTTACTGAAGAAAACCTGCTCCCGACCAGGTTAGGTTCACAGAGTAAGTTACCATGGTAACTGACTCTGAGTATAGACCATTTCACAAGATGTAAACAACACTGGTCCAGAAACACTTCCTGTTTCAGTTTGTAACTGTTTTCTTTATTTCACATGTAAAGAAAACATCTTAAAGATGTTTGTTTAACTTTTTGATTCAGTTTTAAATGTTCTGTTGGTTGTATTTTATCCCAGCTTTTATGTAGTGTTAAAAAACTGAAACAGGAAGTGCTTCTGGACCAGTGTTGTTTACATCTTGTGAAATGGTCTATAAGATACCTCTCTTTCAGAAAAGGGCTTGACTTACTCTGCTTTCTCGGGTTTGATATACCTCCCATTCTGAAACAGAAAACGTCTCGGGTTATGACTATAACCCTTGTTCCCTGAGAAGGGAACGAGACACTGCGTCGATAAAATCGACTCTTTGGGGACGCTCCCTAAGCGTGCGCCTCTGAAGTATGAATGAAACTAATCCAATCCTGATTGGTGTTGCGTCGTGACGTAACATGTGACAGCATACCCGGAAGTATAAAAGTGATGCTGTCACAACACACACTAGCCTCAGCGATGAAGCAAGACGCTAAAGGGTCTTAAAGGGGTGTGGCAACACGACGCAGTGTCTCGTTCCCTTTTCAGGGAACAAGGGTTATAGTCATAACCCGAGACGTTCCCTATCGAGGGAACTCGACACTGCGTTGATAAAATCGACTCTTTGGGGAACGAGTGCCCACTAGGCCACGCACCAAACAGACCCGACCCGGAGTGAACTGTCTAGGCACTCAGCGGGGATTGAGCACATGTGCACCGGGTGTACTGGGAAGGTGGTAAAATGTACTGTAAAATCTTATAAAGGTATGTGGGGTAGCCCAGATGGCTGCCTCACAAATCTCCTGCAGAGGTACCCCCGAAAGCAGAGCCCTAGAGAAAGCCATTCCCCTAGTTGAGTGGGCCCTTAAGGCCAAAGGTGAAGGCAAACCGCGCACCCTGTACGCTAGCCTGGACTATTCAGTTGCTTATAGTCTGCTTAGTTGCCGGGAGTCCTCTTTTAGGCGACCCAAAACATACCAACAATTGGTCTGACCTTCTCCACGAAGAAGACCTCTCAAGATATATGCTCAAAGCCCTAACAGGGCAGAGCAAGTGAAGCCTCTCCTCTTCTGCTGACACATGAGGTGGAGGATGGAAGGCCTGAAGGACTATAGAACGAGCCGTGTATGATGGAACTTTAGGCATGTAGCCTGGGCTCGGGTGCAAAAAGGCTTTTACTCTGCCAGGGGCAAACTCCAAGCAAGCCGGCGTTACCGCCAGGGCTTGAAGATCTCCCCCCTCTTAAGTGAGGTGATAGCCAGAAGAAAAAAAACATTTTTAGAGTTAAGTCCTTAGGCGAAGCTGACTCTAAAGGTTCGAAGGGGGCCAGGGATAACCCCTCCAGAACTATCGCCAGGTCCCAGGCGGGAACCCTGGACCTGGCTGCCGGCCTCATCCTCCAAGTACCACGGAGAAACCGAATGACCAACTGGTGCCTCCCCAGAGGCCCAACATCTAACGGCACATGGAAAGCCGCAATAGCAGCCACGTACACCTTAAGCGTGGACGGGGAGAGACCTGCAGTGAAACGATCTTGGAGAAAGTCCAGAACTGAAGCCACCGGGCAGCTTACTGGATCTAACCCATGTTCTCTACACCAAGTAATGAACACATTCCACTTGAGGCCATATAATGTCCTGGTAGATGGAGCCCTGGAGCTAAGTATGGTTTTGACTACTCCAGCTGATAAACCAGCATTCAGGTACTGAACCCCTCAGAGGCCAGACCAACAGCTTCCACAGCTCTGGGTGTGGGTGAAAGATTGTGCCCTCCACCTGAGACAACAAATCGCTCCTCAGAGGAATCTGCCATGGTGGAGCTACGAGGAGTGATATGATGTCCAGAAAACCATACTCGCGTTGGCCATCTCGGGGCAACCAGAAGTAGACTGATGCCCTCCTGACGGACCCTCTCCAGGACTCCCGGGAGCAGAGCGATCGGGGAAATGCGTACAGGCGAAGCCTCGGCCAGGCCTGTTCCATGGCATCCAACCCCAGTGGGGCTGGATGTGAGAGGGAGAACCAAAGTGGACAGTGGGACGTCTCTCGAGACGCAAACAGATCCACCTCCATCGGTCCAAACCTCTCCCATATCGACTTCACCACCTCCGGGTGAAGTCTCCATTCCCCGGCCCTCAGCCCCTGCCTCGACAGGATGTCTGCTCCCTGATTCTGAACCCCCGGAATATACATTGCTCTTAGCAACAGTATCTTCCCCTGGGACCGAAGAATAATCTGATGCGCCAGTTTGCAGAGAGGGCGCGATCTGAGTCCCCCTTGTCGGTTCAGATTGGCCACCACCGACGTATTGTCTGTCCGTATTAAGACGTGGCGATCCTTGATGTCTGGGAGGAAGCTCCTCAAAGCTCTGAATACAGCCATCATCTCTAGGCAATTTATATGCCATGAACGATGATGGTCCTGCCACAGACCCCTGGCAAAGCGGCCTTCCATGACCCCGCCCCAGCCAGTAAGGGAGGCGTCTGTCGAAACAGTTTCCCGGCGACATGACACCCCCAACACTGGCCCTTGGGATAGGAACCAAGGTTTCTTCCATATTTGCAGAGAATGAAGGCACTTGCGCGATACTCTGATCATCCGAAATGGATTCCCCTTGGGGAGAACCCCTTGGTTTTCAACCACCACTGAAGGGGCCTCATGTGTAAGAGGCCCTAATGAACAATGTTGGATGCCGCTGCCATAAGGCCCAGCATCCTTTGAAAATGTTTCACAGTGATGGCCTGGCCCAGTCTCACCCTGGAAACCATCGTCAGCCCTGACTCGATACATGCGGGAGACATTCCTGCCTGCATTGTAGTCGAGTTCCACACGACTTCTAGAACGTCGTGCACTATGATGGTTCTAGCACACTCTTCTTTAAATTCAGTCTCAACCCCAATTCTCTGAATATGACCTCAGGACGACATCTCGATGCCGAACCGCCATTACCCGAGACTGCGCCAGAATAAGCCAGTCATCGAGATAATTCAATATGCGAATCCCTTGAAGTCTCAGTGGAGCAAGAGCTACGTCCATATACTTGGTGAATGTGCGGGGAGAGAGTGCTAGGCCGAAAGGAAGAACCCGATATTGGTAAGCTTCATCCCCGAAAGCGAACCTCAGGTATCTCCTGTGATATGGAAGGATGGAGATAGGCGATAGGTGAAAATAGGCATCTTTCAGATCTATGCGTGACAAACCAATCCTCGGATCTAATCTGACTCACGATTGCAGGAATGGTTAACATTTTGAACCTGAACCTACTCAGAGATCGATTCAAAATCCTAGAGATCTAAAATCGGCCTTAACCCCCCATCCTTTTTGGAACTATAAAGTACCGGCTGTAAAACCCGGACTCCCTGTCTAGCGGAAGAACACGTTCTATGGCACCCTTCAACAGCAGAGTCTGTACTTCTTGTTCCATCACCTGAGCCTGCTCTGGGACTACCGTAGTCTGCACTACCCCAGAAAACCTGGGGGGGCCGTGTGCGAACTGTCGTCTGTACCAGAGAAAGTCTAATATGACGAGAACTCCCACTCACATTAAACTTCCGGGTTCTGAACTGTTGCAGTTCCAATCTAGTTCCATATGAGGGCGCTCACAGGCGGAGTGCAGAATGAATGGAGGTCTATGGAGCAATACCCTAAAAATCCACTTTTCTCAGGATATAATTTTTTGTCTAGTAATTCGAATGTTGTTTTCGAAAGAAGATGCAAATAAATTACACATTACTAGGTGTTAGATTTTTTAGAGTCACTTATTTGCTTTAAAAAGTCTTTTAAAAATGTCAATGACGTCATACACCTCGTACGACCAGAGACCTGCTTTACGGCAATCCTCCAGTCACTGGTGAGAGAAGCCGCGAAATTTAAAAATACTACTCTTATTGTGTCACGAAATGTAGTTTTAATAGTTTTTCAGTCGACAATGTAGTTGTTTAAAGCTCAAATCTGTGGTTTATTTATAAAGATAGCGCCTATTTAAAAATTTGATCAGACGTTTTCGGAGTGTGACATCCAAGCCATTACCGGCGTCTCAGCGCTCTGCACCCCGCCTGGATCAGCCTTTCCCCTGTTAGTGCTTCTGACGTTTGCCGCTGGTTCTTATGTCTCGAATCGTATCATTTGTTCCCTGGCAAATCGTTTTGGCTGACGGCAAAATGAAGATTCATAACTTTATTGTGGCTATTTTAATGTTGTATCCTGCGGTGTCTGAATGGTTTACTTTATTTCTTGTCTTGTGTAAATCTTCTTATACCTTTTAGGCTACTTATACTGTTATAATGTCTCTTACTGATCAATAAAACTGAAAAATAGACAGGGTTGTGTAATTTATTTTATATACCTTATATTTTATATAGCCTTTTCATTACTATTTAATTTGCTGTGCTGTTTTTTTTATTTTATTGACTACTACTATTACTTCTCACTTTGTTTTTATTATTTGCATTGCACTGTAGTTCGTGTTATCACAGATAATGGATCCATCAGTTAGTTTTCTCTAACATCATAGCTGATCATAGACAGTAAATGCCGCGATGCCATCAAGCGGTGTCTCTGGTCGTAATCAGTCCTTCACTGACCAATCAGCGTCCATTAGCAGAATGCTAGCGTGTTATGGGCAACAACAACTCAACCTGTAAGAAATCAAAATGACAGAAGTACTTGTTCATTCAACTTTCGACCTATAACCCATGTTGGACTTGCAAAACCTACATTCAAATCTGAGATTTCTCAATGACAATCGGGTGAAAGAGACAAATTTAGCCGTTTAGCCCCATAGACTCCCATTCATTTTGCACTCCGGCTATTGCCCCCAGTGGAACTTTGGTGGAACTACAACCAAAAATTCGTTACAATAGGACTTAATAGGAAGTGAACAGGCTTTCCGTAGACCGGCTTTGTCTGTACCCAGATTTTACTGTCTGCAGGACCCAGGCAGATATGTTGGGAATATGACTCCATGCCTCTACAAAATCTACTAAGGGTCACAGTCCTCGAGACTGGCCTCTGGTGTTCTTGGTGCATCTTTTTTGACTACCTGAAGCGGAATACCGGCAAGCTGTAGTCGATACGGTCCCTGCGACCATAACCGATGCTTCATTACGATATTTTCGTTGGAAATTGACGTGGCCCGAAACGCTGCTAACGGCGAGCAACATACATGTTTTCCTAGAGGGCCCCGCTGTGAGAACAACCTCGGTTGTCCCACAGCGAGGGGACGCCCTCCGAGGTCCTGTCCCAGTTAGGACCTCTTTGCTGAAGTCCTCCTAGCCTGAATGACGTCCCTCAAAGTCGCCCTTCTGGCCGGAGGACTTCGGTTTCTGAGAGTGTTTCATCTGTTGCCAGGTCCCCGGAGGGGGGGCTCTGAGGAAACGCTGTCTTCTGCACCGCTCGGTGCGAGGAGCTGGTCGATGGCTGGGGCTGATCGCTTTGCCCCATCCTACTCGACTTGGACTTCGGATTTACGGGGGAGGTACTGCTGGAACGCCGCAGATTGCTAGCTTGAGTTCCCTGCTCATTTCGTGGCCAGCTGATGTTAAGTCTGGCCACAGTGCGAAGTCACAACCTCGACCAGCTCCTCATAACTTTGGCTTTGGGCCGGCGTGCCTAACTCACGGTCGTCCGCATCAATACTGAGAACATCCACCTCTTCAGAGGCAGATAGCTCAAGCATTGGGACCTGATCGTGGGAAGGAGAAACCTTTGGGAGCGTCCCCAAAGAGTCGATTTTATCGACGCAGTTTGAGTTCCCTCGATAGGGAACTCAGAGTTTCCCTCATTTCAGGGTTAACATACTCAGGGTTAACACTTAACCCCCTTTCTGAAACAGGCCCCAGGGTTACACTGTATGTTGTAGGATGTTGTGATCTGTTGTTGTTTATTTTTGCAACCGTACAAAACAAAATTCCTTTCAGCTGTATACATGTGTATATGGAAGAATGACAATAAAGTTGACTTTACGTGTCAGGATCTCAGAGACAGAGCCCTAACTTAATAAGAATCACAAGCTGAAGTGTAGTAAAATACATGAATTTTATATTTTTTAAATACATGACTGTTTTATAGACAGCTTTATAAACAGACAGATTGAGAGTGACTCTAAAGACCAGCGCCACAGCCTCTTGTACCACTGTTTGAAGAATTCATCCTCCAGAATCTGGCAGTAAGTTATGGGAGTTCATTTTTAGTCCATATCCGCCATAACCTTACTTCTAGATTCTGGAAGATGAATTCTTCATGTATTTACTACACTTCAGCTTGTGATTCCTATTAAATGAAGTTCCTAAACATAAGCTAGGGAGGAGTGAGCCAATCTAATCTTTTAATCAACAGCCTGAGTATAAAAGCAGCCAAGCATCCGCTGTTCCAGTATCCCTCCACCTCCCCAAATTCCACATTCATCTCAGGCTATGTTTACACGGAAACGATTCTGAAGAGAAAACGCAAAAGTGGAGTTGCATCATCACTTTATTCTGCGTTTAGACGAGCGTTTTGTGTGGGAAATCCGCGTGCAGATGGTGATGCAAAAGTGTGTGTAATTCAATGTAGTATGCACTTCAGGCGGCTATTAGTGCATACTACTACAACACCGAGTCCACGCGCCTGCGTACAACCTTCACTGTCAAGCAGACTTTTGCGCTTTTACCGTTTACCAGTGGTGCATAAGTAACGAAGTAAAAATACTTCGTTACTTTACTTAAGTATTTTTTCGGGGATCTGTACTTTACTTGAGTATGTTTTATTTGCACCTACTTTCACTTTTACTCCACTACAATATTAAAGGCAAAATTTACTTTTACTCCGATACATTTCCCCATGCCCGCTCTCGAGTATTTATTACACTTGGCTTTCCAAACCAATGAAAAACGTGGTTTTCTTTAGAAAAAAAGAACGCACGCGCTCACGCTCTGTGTCAGCATACGCTCACATAGCAGTTTGTTCAGTTCGCCAGTTCAGTGGAAGATGATGACCACAGAAACAGTAGCAGCTCTCGCTGTCAGCAGAAATGATCCCGAGATTCGCGACAGGGATCACCCATGGCCATATCTCAAGGATATGTTTGAATTCACTGAAGTTAAGTAAGATTCTTATCGGCTGAAATGTCTTCTTTGCCTGCCACGACCGTGTTACAGTGCTTTCTATCAGTTCAGTTCTGGCGCCTCGGTCTCAATTGTAGCCTACAACGCGGACGTAGCCTACACATCACACGTTAATGAATAGGTCCGGTACGGGACACTGCAATTCACCAAAGTTCATTATTTGCATAAGCCTTGCCGGTTAAACATTTAATTCACGTGCTGATGCGCTGTTCTAACGTCCGCTTTCCTGAGCGCAAACGCCCGACAGCTCGCAGACAGAAGCCTGTCAAAACAGCGCCTGAATACTGGACTAAGTTCTCTTTCGAGTCTTGTTATGCTAATACTGTAAATACACACAATGTTTACATAAAAATAATTGGCTATGACTAAAGTGAAAGCAAACATTTAGAGAGAAAATCTGTTGTAATATGCGTCTATATTAAACGCGTCGCGTGCTGGTCTAAGCGACACTAGTAAATAGTGCTGCTGCTTGTAGCCTACTTAAAGGGATCGTTTACAAAAATAAATAAATAAATCTGTCATTATTTACTCACTCTAATGTTGTTCCAAACCTGTATTCATTTCTTTCTTGTGCTGAATACAAAAGAAGATTTTTTTTTGAATGTGGGTAACCAAACAGTTGCTGGTCCCCATTAACTTCCAGGAGAGAAAAAAAAACTATACACTGGGGACCAGCAACTGTTCGGTTACCCACAATATTCAAAATAACTTTTATTTTCAACAGAAGAAAGAAACTCGGGTTTAAAACATCTTGAGAGAATAAATTAAGACATTTTTTTTTTCATTTTTGAGGGAACTATCCCTTTAGTGTTAATAAAAAAAATTAAAAATAAAAAAACACAAGGAGAAAATCACTCACTGACTGAGAACTTTAATAGTAGCTTTAATAAGAATCAATAATAGTGAAGTCTATGTAGTGTTTTAATTTAGTATTTGTTCATTTAATTACTTTCTTCAATGCTACTGTTAAATACACCTACTGCATTTGAAAAAAAGCACTGTTTATTTAATTTGAATATTAATTTGTGTAATGTTTATCTTGTCTAATTTTTTTTAATAACAAAGAAAATAATGATGAAGATTTTTATCTTTCGCCACTGGCCTAAATGTATGCCTTTCTTTCTTCTTTTGTTACCTAAGGCTTTGTTTTTAACATAAGGACATTAGTTTGGCTGTAATGAACATCCACTTGCAAAAATAGTAAAACTTTAAAAAAGAATCGTGATAAAAAAATCGTGATTCGTGATTTTCCTAAAAAAAAAATCGTGATATGATATTGTTGCCATAACGCCCAACCCCTGAAATGAAGTATAGCATTATTTACAAACCAGTTATTTAAGAGTTGTCAGTCATTCATAAGATCACTTAAGTAAATGTAGTAAATACAGGTAGTTATAAAGCATTTACTAGTGGTCAGTTAACTATGTGTGTGAGCTCATCTGAAGTGAGTATTCATGCCTTGTAAAGCATTTATAAAGGAGATTTAAAGGAGATCAATCTTCTAAACAGTAAAATGTAACAAACACAACACAGTGCTATAGAACATATTTAACAGCCTTTAAATCTCCTGTAATTGTCTTTTATTATCTGCAAATCTAACAAATTCTTAATTGCAGTAATCTGAAAAATGATGTAATCTCATCATTTGTTCAATTAAAATAATTGCAAACCCCCCTCAAAATAATTGTTCTGCTTAATTATGTATATTTACAGTTCATTGGAATGTTTACTTTTTACTTTCGGTACTTAAGTACTTTTTAAATCGGATACTTTTGTACTTTTACTCAAGTGATGTTTGAATGGAGGACTTTCTACTTTTACTGGAGTAATATTTTATTTAAGTATATATACTTTTACTTGAGTATAACTTTTGAGTACTTTTACCACCCCTGCCGTTTACACGGGAACGCGGCGGTGGAAGCGTTTTTAAGATTTCCACTCTGGAGGGTGGTTTCACTTTTTTGCGTTTTTAAGCCTCAAAAACGCCGTTGCCGTGTAAACGATAGGCACATCCAATAAAATATTTTTACGTTTTCACCCGCGAGCGTTCTCGTGTAAACGGGGCCTTAGGCACATTGCCCTTTTAATTATCAGGTCCTACATTTTGCCACTGTGGGGTATATCAGAGCTTGAGTTGAAGCTGCTTCACTGAGCCCCTCTCCAGTGGACAGCAAGCCAAATAAGTTTAACCTAATAAGATTTTATTGGCAAATTAACTTGTTAAGTGGGGGGCATTTTTAGGATTCTTTACCTCTCTTTATTTGGCTTATTTTATCTGTCCATAGTAATTATGCACACCTGAACATAATTTAGCATAATTTCTAGCCTGCAAGAACAATTATTGTTAGTTATAAATTATTAAATATAAAATGAATAGTAGTTATTAAGTTTATTGTGGTTTGGAGTTGGTAAAATGTAAATGTGCCCGTAGAAAAAAAAACATGATCAGAAAATCGACGTTCCTAATAATTCTGCATGATGTGTTTGAGAAACTCGAGGATGAGATGCAATGTAGCACTCAAAGCAGCTGATGGCCAGACCAGATGCTGACTGGTGTTTTGATATTGACCCCCGCTCTGTTCAGGGACTCATAACTCCATTTATGTTTGTCAAAAAAGTCTGTAAAACGTGTTTATGTAGTTGTAATGGGGTGGTGATGGAGCAGTGTATAAGGCCACGTTTACACAAAGCCGGGTATTTAGCAAAACGAATATTTTCCCCCTCTCCGTTTTCAAAATAACATCGTTTACACCCCCGCATAAATACGCCGTCGAGCGCCATCATAACTATGCTAAAACCTAAGGCGGCAGTGTAGGGGTTAAAGATAAAGCCATGCAAGCCAATCAGAATCCTGGAATCGACAAGAGAGAACCTAAAACGCCGTTTCTGTTTTCACGACAACAAATATCCGGCGCTTTCAAAAATCTCCACTTTGCCCGGAGTTTTTAGAAATAATCGTTTTCAGTGATAAAAACGGCGTTTTCGTGTAAATGAGAGGGCAAAACGCAGAGAAATATCTGCGTTTTCCCATCGTGTAAACAGGGCCTGAAGATGCATGTGTCACAGTTTGTCTCTTTGGTTCCCCCTGTCATTGTAACTTTTGGTTTAGTCCTGTTGTGTTTGATTATCATTCCAGTCACCTGTGTTCAGTTTATTATCCCATCAGTCCCTGTTCATTTAAGCCCTGTGTTTTCCCTCAGTCTTTGTCGTTGATGTTTGTGTTGTACAAGTGAATTCCTACCTGTTCCTGTTTATTGGTCTAAGTTTGAGTAAAATAATTGTATTGGAGCTTTTGCCTTCAGTCTGCTTCTTCAGCCTGCACGTCTACACTAAACCGTGACAGCATGCCTTTGGTGTGAGAGACCCGGGTTCAAATCCACAGTGAGGGGGCTTTCACACTGGCAGTTTATTTCGGAACGGGGCACGGTTCGCATGAAAAATTGCTAATGTGAACGCGGTCATGGGACCCGGGTGCGCACTGGGTACTCGAACCCGAGACTACCTGGAGGAGGTGGTCTGAGTTCGGTTGCTTCCCAACCGCACCACAGTTCGCGTGAATGTGAAAGCAACACGGATTCGGGCGCGCACTTGTTCAGGAAGTAAAGTATCCTGCGCATGCGTTTTAGCTTATTGTGATGTATTGAGTTAAATAAAACACTTGTAAGGGATGATAGTGTTGATGATTTACCTCGGATACAAGCGAGAGTGAGCCTGCAGTTTATTTGTGCATTGTGCGTGGAATCAGAGCAACACATTTGGAAATCCACTGTCTCCTCAAAAGAGTCAGTTTGCAAGCAGCAGAAGTCCACCTTATGTGACACACATACAGTACAGTAAACCTGTATTGTTCACTCAACTGCTCATAATAGCAGCAAATTATTAAAAAAACCCACAATATTTACCCACGTTCTGCTTTCTATCATGCTGCCGCGCACGTTTGCGATGACACGTAAGACGCACGCAAACGCACCGGGGTTCGATAGAATCAAGTTGAGTGTGAAACCAGACCAACGCTGCAGGGGTGCCGGGAACAAACGCTGCTCGCAACGCAGCAAACGAGCCCAGTGTAAAAGCCCCCTAAGACACCAATCCCAGATAGCATGGTAATATTAATTCAATGTTGAGTTTTGATCCAAACCATCATTTTGGTTGAGATTGACATTTCAATGTTTAAAGTGTGTTGGATCAGCATTGAAATGTTGATGAAAGCCAACAGCACACATGGGTGGAGACCGTAACATTGAACTAACGGTGATTTGTAGTTGATGAGCTCAAAATCATTCAGGCATGTGTCTCTGCAGAACACTAGTGGGCGTTTCTCAGTCAGTGGGGCGTTTAAACCACAATGGGCATTTTCAACCGCTTTACCCGATTTGCTCTAATCCACTGGGGGCTTGGTTTAGGGGTGGGCCTTCATGATTTTAGCATGTCTGTTGAAAAATGGTTGAAAAACATTTATTGTAGTTTGAAATTGGCCACTGATTGGTAATCAACCATTTTTGTTTTGCATGTGCACTTCTTAATAGTCTAAAGTCGTTAGAGAGAAAACAGGTGCATCCAATACAGACCTCTTGTTTGTTGAATCACCTGACATACATGATTTCTCTAGGACAGTTTCAAACAATGGAGCATCTACCTTATTTCTCTGTTTTGTGTGCTTATGTGTTTTATTTGTGTTGTTACCGTAATTAGATACATTAAAAAGTGACATATTTACATATTTTAATACATATTTTAGATACATAGATACATATTTTGTTTGAATAAAGCATATATTTTTCTACATTTTATTTTTAAAACATGCATCTTGCTTTAGTAAAGTTTATAAATAATTTCCTGAATGAAGTTCTAATGTCATTTAACAGATTTAACAGAAGTGTAGGACACAAACATGAGCAAGAATGTTACACAACAAACATAGCCCATGTCTTGTATGCAGAGCACATTGCTCCTTTAGTAGGAGTGAAGGCAGATGAAGATGGACAATAAAAAATAAAAAACATTAAAAAAGAGAAGCACCCTCCTGATAATGCTGACATTGATTATACATTGAGTTGTTGTCGACAGCATAATCACATGACCTGGGACTTGATGATATCCTGCATCTTATCACTGCTAAAATCAGGTAATCATTTATAATCCTGAATCTGTATTAAATTTGAGAAATGTTACTGAATTTCCATTCAGTTAAACTGGTTTCCACTGAAACACAATAACAAAAAACATCTTGTGTTTATTAAGAAAGTGACTGAAATCTATTTTGTCATATTTAAATAAAATAAGGTGAATCTTCAGCTTTAAAGGGATAGTTCAGCATGAAATGAAAATCATGTCATCATTTATTAACCCTCAAGTTGCCCAAACCTTTCTTTGGTGAAGGATGTTGATAACCAGACGTGATGGTTGATGGTAGCCATTGACTTTCATATTTTTTTCCTACTATGGAAATCAATGGTCACCGTCAACTTTCTGGTTACCAACATTCTTTAAAATATCTTATTTTGTGTTCAACGGAAGAAAGAAACTCATACAGGGTTGGAACAACTTGAGAGTGAGACAATTATGGCAGAATGTTCATTAAGGGCTGAACTCTCCCTTTAAAGAAATGTTCATTTAAAAAAAAAAAAACTAAGCTCTTTTATTCTACAAGATAAACTTGTTACTTGAAAAGTAGTTTGACAGAAAATGAACTGAGATGTAGTTAATGGCTATAGATGTTTGTTCCTCTTCATGAAGAGTTTAGCTCCAACACCTGCCTGTAAGTTCTCATTGATCCTAATGACCTTGATTATCTGACTCAGGTGTGTTTAATTAGGGCTGGAGATAAAATTGGACACCCCTGCCAGTGCTTTCTTTTGATATCTAAGCATTAATAGATTTTAGAAAAATAAATTAAATTAACAGAGTTTAACAATACTCTAATCATAGTTAGACTATTTTGTGCTCAGCAACTTAAAAAAGTGAGTCATATTGTGTTTAGTATTAACATTCTTCAATGTGACTGTATGTATGACAACTGAATTGACTCGTTCTTGTGTAACATCATGCTTTCTCTTTCAGATTTCAGAGAACCCAAAGGAAAAGAGGCAGAAGTGTAGTCTGATGCAAGACAGAAAAACCTAAAAACCTGAATCGTTGGATCACCTGCACCAAGGCTGAAGTGCTTTTGCCCCCTTTCTTTTTTAAAGAATAATCTTTTAATGTATTTTTGTCATTGATTGAATAAAATAAATTGACTCAACTGCTGAAAAGGTGTCATTTATATTTTAAAAGGTTTTCACCAAATTTTGAAATGGTCAAGAATTTGTTGACACACCATTGCAAGTGTTTTAGAAATGTTAATGTTTCAACATTAACTTGGTACATCAGATAGCAACATTGACATTCCTTTAAAAAAAAAAAAATCAGTGTTACAACTAAATGTATTTAGAATCAACATCACATTGTAACATTGATCAAACCACATTACCAAAAATGATTCCTGTTAATTTATGAGCTGATTCAACAGCAGTGATGTAGATTCAACATCATAGTGTAACATTGATTCAACAATATTACCATTGATTATTTTTGTTAATTTCAATATTGATTCAGCATCAGTGATGTAGAATCAATCGTAGTGTAAAGTTGATTCAATAGCATTACCATTGATTTTTATTTTATTTTTCAACATTAACTGAGGGTGCAAATGTGATGTTGATAAAATATCACTTTGTAATGTTGAATCAATACTATTACCGTTGATTTTTGGTTGAATTCTGAACATTATTTCAATATTAACTGAGGGTGCAAGAGTGATGCTAAATCAACATCACTTTGTAATGTTGAATCAATATTAACACCATTGATTTTTGGTTGAAATCTCAACATTACTTCAACATTAACTGAGAGTGCAAAAGTGACATTGAAACAACATCATTTTGTAATGTTGAAGAAATATTAACACCATTGATTTGTGGGTGAAATCTGAACATTATTTCAATATTAACTGAGGGTGCAAGAGTGATGCTAAATCAACATCACTTCCTAACGTCATTTCAATGTAACCAGCGTTGACACATCAACACTGACTCAACATTGTTTCAATGGTTACATGCTATCTGGGATGTGTCCCTGAGCAAGACACTTAACCCCTAGTTGCTCCACAGGCGTGCCACTGCCACCTCTGATATAGCAATTGTACGTCGCTTTGGATTTTTTAAAGCGTCAGATAGATGTAGATGTAAATGTCTCAGTTGTTGAAGCGTTTTATTTATATAAGTATTTAAACATATTCAAGAAATATGCTGGAAATGAAAGCTGTTGGAAGTGAGAGTATGTTTCTTTTGTGTATAAATATATTCAGATAGTCAACATTTTAAGTGAATCAAAACCTTTCATCAAAGTTATACATTAATTAAGTATTTTAAACATATTAAGAAATATGCTGGAAATGAAAGCTGTTGGAAGTGAGAGTATGTTTCTTTTGTGTATAAATATATTCAGATTCAACATTTTAAGTGAATCAAAACCTTTCATCAAAGTTATACAAGAATTTTGAACAATATCTGTTCTTGTCTTTGCTATTTAATAGAAAACGTATTGTTTTTATTTTTACTCAGCTTCTTGTTTGCATGGTGTGTGACATTTGGAGCCTCATTATTTTGTAATTCTAGGGCATAAGATTTGTATTAAATTAACGTTACTTGTCTGTTATACTCTGACACAAAGTATAACAGTAGGTGTTTTTCAGTCCAGCTACATTCAATTTGACCAATTAGAGCCAAGCTTTTCGGGTCTAAGTCGAAGCAGACTCAAAGAGATGAAGATCAGAAGGTACTGGTACGTATTAGTGGCTGTTTGCATAAATAAATTGCTCACGGTTTAGTTTTTTCCTAGGTGGATAGGGCAGCTATGCATTTGCTAATATGACTAAAGCCCTATTCCCACGGGATTAGTATAATATGGCGACCTTGTGTGATTTAGAAATTACCCTGCCACATCTGAATTTCCAAAAATTTCTATCAAAACACTCCAACACAGCCTCCATTCTTCACAAAAGATGGATAATAAGGCGCACATGAAACAAAAACCTTGAAAAAAAGATATAGCCTACGATCAAGCCTACCAAATCACAGAGATGCCGATTCGCACAGGACTAATTTTATCACAGGACCTCCCCAGATAGCACAAGGCTGTCTGATCTCCTATTTACATCTGGAAGATGTATTTTAAAGAGTGTTTGCTCATCTGCAAGAGACGTTCTATAGGACGTTTCCTGCAGATGTCAAATAGACGTTTATAAGATGTCTCTAAGATGTAACGATTTAGAATGCACGTTAAACTGACATCTTATAAACGTCTATTTGACATCTCCAGGAAACGTCCTATAGACGTCTTGCAGATGAGCAAACACTCTTTAAAATACGTCATAGATGTAAATAGGAGATCAGACAGCCTTGTGCTATCTGGGTCGTTGTTCGGTGAAATATATAGTAGGTCATTTGCGGAGGAATTTTTACTTTACAAATTATGGACATGGCCAAATTCGCACAGGATTAAGATCTCAGACATCCTCCGCAATTATTACAAATGACTAGAGGTCACCAGGTAATACTTATACTGTGCGAATAGGGGTTAACACATGGAATACTGATGTTAACAGCTGTAACATGATGCTGACACTGCTTTCTAGCAACTTCAGCACTGGGTTTATAGTCAAAGTCTAAAGTCTTTGATAAATCTGTTAATAATAATAATATCCTAATTATAATATATATATTCAAACATGGATACAAAAATGTTAATCACTGATTTATTATATATAAATTCTTATTCCCTTTTTCATAGTTGTGATAAAGCAGTCTTTAAATACCACAGTGTCTGAACCACAAGCCCTCAGTCGCAGAAAATGTGAGTCGTACTTAAAGAAGTGACAGTACACTTGATCAGATGAAGATGTGGCATTTAAATGCTTTTGTTACTTTGGTTCAGTCATTTGCAGGCTTAAGTTTGTAAATAATGCATTATTCACTTCTGCACAGTTTTTCCGTAACTTACATTTTTTAAGTGATGTAATATTGTACTTTTCAGTAATACAAGTATAACTGAAATGTTCTAATATATATATATATATATATATATATATATATAGCTCTGCCATAGAATTTCATTGATCTTTGTAATAAATCTTATGTTAAAGAGATTATATATGCTGCTGTACCCTTTTAATGTATCCTTATGTATTTATTTTGCAATGTGTACAAGATAGTATATTAAACGTTTTCTTGATTTCAGAGTGTGTATGTCATAACAATTTATATTTCATTATTTTTTCACTTTTAATATATAATTTTGAATACTGAATAAAAATAAACTATTAGTGTAATGCTAATGCATGAGCTGAAATGCTATTAAAATGTTCTTGAGGTACATTAAAATGAAGCTTCAAATATACTGTAGTTTAAGAAATATGAAAGTATATTTTAAATGAACTGTAAACAAACACACTTAAATGCACTAAATGTACTTGAAGTGGTTCCATTTTAGCACAATATATATATTACTTATATATTTGTAATATTTGTAATAAATATATTTACCTTAAGCATATCTTTAAATACATTTAATATACTTGAAGTTGTTTAAAAATGACACATTTTATATGCACTTAATATGGTAGGCTAGAAGTTGTATGTCAAAAAAGCACAATTTAAATATATTTCCTTTTCACCAGGGAGGAACTGAGGAACTCCCAATGGTACAACACGACCTGACTATTATAAACAATTATTATAGGTGTACTAGTTATTATTATACATTCTGTAATTTGTAAAAACAAAAAAGTAACAGACTGCAGCTTTTAGCCCGATGTAATGCCTACATCGGTGCCTACATCGGTTCTTTGTGCGTATTGAATTGTTTTGCAATAATTATTATGTCCACAAGGTGGAAACACTGACCCGTGCCATGAGGACAAAAACAACAATAAAACAACACCCACGTCGGTTCACGATCTGTTAGGGGGTTAAAAGCTGTTCATGCTGCAGTAAATCTTGTGTGTTTTTCGAACTGTAAGTACACCCTTTGTATTATTTATCAGGTAAAATATAAACCCAAATGTTTGGTTAATCAAAACGTGAATGGTTTCTGAATTAATTTAATTCAGAATTTGAATCCTAAATGATTACTTCTAAATTGTCCGATTTAAAATGGACTGTAGGTTTAGCTCATTTTAGCTCATACTGACTAACGATCGTACAGTTCACATATCAATTTGTTAAGGTTATGTATTATGTTGAGCGATATTTTATGTAATGTTTGAACGAGACCTGGTAACGTTACAATGTGTGTAACACAATGTGAGCAATCAAAGAATACATTATTTCAGACGTACCATATGTCAAAGACATTTTGAGTTCAAGAGTGTTTGGTTTGTTCTAATACTCCCTAATTCTTTAACAAAATCAGTCTATGATAAGTAATGTAAAAACGACACAAAGTCAAGTCACCTTCATAGGGCTTTCAACAAAGTAGATTGTTCCAAAGCAGCTTTTACAGTGAGATTGTTTTGGCTTTATAGCAGCGCTAGAATAAAGTTATTTTCCAGCTAAAGTTAATCTTTTCTTTTTCTTCTTTTTTTCAAAATAATCATTCTGTTTTTTCAAATTAACTATGTACATGTAAACAGGGCCTCAGTCAGTGAAGCTATTCCTACAGCTGTTCATCAGAGTTTAAATGCTGGGAATATTCCCATCTTCCCACAGGAGAAGAAGCAAGCAAGAGGAATTACTCCAGGAGAAACTACTGACATACTGTTGAAAAGATGGAGTTTAAAGAAGAACCCTGCAGAATAAAATATGAAGATACAGAGGAACAAATAGGTTGGTGTTTTCCTGTTTTCCCTGTGATTCTAATTAATGAAAACTGACATAACAATACAATGCTAAATTGATATTTTTTTTGTTTCTCGTTTGTCCTCCTTTATTTAAATGATGGCAATTTAATATGTTGATTTTAGACGCAATGGAAGTGAATGAAGACAATCAGCATCATTTTGCAAATGAAGATGAAAACATAATTTCACATACTGAAAAGTATTTGACTCAGGAAAGTGCTCTAAAAACTGATGAAAAAGATTCGTTCACCTGTTTTGAGTGTGGAAAGAGTTTAAACAATAAATCAAACCTAACGAGACACATGAGATTTCACACTGGAAAAAGACCTTATACATGCACTGAGTGTGGAAAGAGTTTTGTTCTTAAAGGACACTTGAAGAGACACCTACTAGTTCACACTGGAGAAAAAACGTTTATATGCACTCAGTGTGGAAAAAGTTTCAAATCCAAAACCTCTCTCACCACTCATCTGCACTTTCACACTGGAGTGAGATCATTCGGCTGTGTTCAGTGTGATAAAACATTTATTTTTGACCAAAACTTAAGAGAACACCTTAAAGTTCATGATGGTGTGAAGGCTCATGTTTGCTCTTTTTGTGGAAAGGGTTTTTCACTACTGAAAAATTTACAAGTTCACCAGAGTATTCATACTGGTGTGAGACCTCATATGTGCTTTGACTGTGGAAAGAGCTTTATTACATTAAGCAACTTAAAAAGACACCGGAGAATTCATACTGGAGAGAAACCGTTCAAGTGCTACCTCTGTGGTAAGAGTTTCTCTCATTCATCGTCCTTGAAAGCTCACGAGAGTGTTCATACTGGAGAGAAGCCGCACCAGTGCTCTTCATGTGGGAAGAGTTTCACCTGTTCTTCTAATCTACTGACTCATAAGAAGAAGCATTGTTGTCTAAGTGAGCAAAAGCACAAAACAATGGTGCTGTCAGTCCATTAAAACTATGTAAATGTTTATGAGTTGTTCAACGATGTTAGAAACTCACTTTTAAAGTGTACAGTAGATGTTAATATATTGAATTCTGTCAAGTTTGGTCACGGGGTAGTTTATGGTTGAATGGGTTTTTATTAATATACTGTATATGGCCAAAAATTTACTGTACGTAATGTACTGATTTTCTTAGAGAAATAAAAAGTGACTTCCTGATACGTTTACTTTTGTTTATGTTATCAAAGGGTTTGACATTGTCTTTTTTGTTTTTCCATATGAACCTATACAAATGTGGCTAATAAAAATGGTCAGTACCACAAATTTACTTAGGGACCGTTCGGTATTTTTGGAAAGGTCCACCGGAGGAAAATAGGGGAGGGTCACCCAACTTTTGTATTCATCAAAACAGCTAAATTTCAAAGTGGCTTGTTTGTTGCATATTTTTTCAATGTAGCTATAGCTCTCTCAGTCTCGGCCCCCCATCAAATGGGTCTTATCTAACAACAGTTTGGCACTGTTTGACAGTGTGCGCACACTTTCAGTACACGCTCAGAAAAAGTGCATTAGAACAGAACGCCAATGAAATGTTTACCCGGCAAAGCTTTAAAGTACGAGCAAATAATGAACTTTTGTGATTGTGAATAAGTGCAGAGTCCTGTGAGTGTTACTCTACTGCTACATTAACATGTGATGTGAATGTACGTTGAGTTTTACAGTATTGGGACTGAGGCGCCAGAACTGCAGCTGATATAATGTGCGCTTTAGCACGATACTACCATATTTAATTTTCCATTCAATGTTAGTGAGTAAATCTATTGAAATTGCCACCATAACAGTGGAGTGTGATTTGTTGGACATATAGCTTCTACATTTTTAATTACTATTAGTATTATTTGAAGTTAACAATAAAATATGTAGACCTACACCAAAAAAAAATTGGATAAATTCTTTAAATTGGGCAATTCCAGCATTATGGACGTGACATTTGCAGTCAAAACTTGAAATATAAATTCTCAGAAAATGAATTTAATGCTGAAACATCTGTTTATATATTCATACTCCCTTAAGGCAGACTTACACGGTGCGATTTTTTGCTATTTTACGAGCTTGCAGATGATTTTTTTTCACTTGGGAGGAATAGCGTGAAAATCGTTTGTGCTAGCATGTTGCGGCTCGTGTTGTGTGGAAGATACAAGCCGAGCCGAACCTCTTGACCTCACTATAATTTATAAACGTGTCTAAAAATTTCGGGAGCTGTAGGCTTGAATTTGTGAGGTGTGTGTGTGTGTGTGTGTGCTGTATGGTTGAATGAGCCGATTTATCTGAATTTGACCAATCAGGAGCTGAAGAAATCCACAGAAGAAAGACAAAAATGGCAGAGCCACTGCAAATTTGGTCTATTGAAAGGGGAGCCTGACTATTTTATTATGATTTTAGTATCATAATAATTAATAAATGCATGCACAATGATCAGTGAACGTGATAAATGTTGCAGATATGTCTTACTCTGCACAAACAAATGCCTTTCAACTTGTGTGCAAAATTCAAAATTAAATGAATGTGCAAATGAATGTGTTGCAGCCATAATAAGTGCATTTAGTTTCATATTTATAATAATGAATATTATTTTACCCCCCATAATAAGTGCATTTAGTTTCATATTTATAATAATTAATATTATTTTACCCCCCCCACATCTATGTTGATTATGAAAAGTATAGCCTACGCATTATATCAGGAGACATGGCAAGGCATGATTTTGACCACTTCAAGGTGTTTTGTTAACATTAAGTGCTGTTTTGTAGAAAGCCTTTCTTTAAAGTGAATTTCGTTTTGTATAAATTGTATCTTAATTTTAATCAATGTTTCATCAACCAATTGCCTGGATTTAATAAATAAGTAAATATAGTAGAAAATCATCATAACATGGAGGCACCGGCGCATGACTCTCGTCTAATAAATGAACCGAACCTCAGCGTATAGCCTAAGGTACTTGCCTCACAGACCTGATAAATACATAAATACATAAATACTTGACATGTCTACTTTTTAACAGAACAATTCAAAACGAAAGCAAACAGACGACAGACTGCTCTCTGCTTATGTAATCCCTATGAAATGTGCATTTCTCTCTGGCACATTCACGACGGCAAAGATCGCAAGTCAGCATCGTCACCTTTATATTTGCAGCCGACACTGACAAAGACTTGTTTATTATTAAAGGGGAGGGGGGGGGGGTTGACTGTGATTTCACTTTTGTCATTTTAAATAGTGTGTAATGTTGCTGTTGGTGCAAGAACAGTATCTGCAAAGTTGCAGCGCTGAAAGTTCAGTGTAAGCAGAGATATCGTCTTTTAAAAATCAGGAAGTATAATTGCCAACAAAAACGACTCAATTGGGACTACAGCTAGGTTATGGTACGTCACTAACCCACACATTTGCATCAACCCCTCCCTCCGGAATATGCAGAAAAGGGCATGATCATATTTCAGCAGCTCCTCGTTGAGTGAGTTGTTCACGCAGCTGTCAGGTCTTCTGTGCTCGGACTTCCCCCGGACGCTGTACTTCGTCAACAATGGATACAATTTATGTTTGATTATGTTCCTGAAAATGACGATAGTAATCTAGCTCTCTGTGCTGCGCATTTTACGGAAGACAGCTTCCAGAATCTCCACGAGTTCAGCACCGGATTCAACAAGAAACTGTTATTTAACATGAAGCAGATCCAACTTTAAAACCAGAAGCAGCAGTTGTTGGGACACAACCTGTAAGTAGGATAAGACTTAATAATTTTAAATGTATTTGCATGTATAATTCCAGGCGTAGCCTTGTGTTTTATTATTTTTCAAATGCCAGCGCTGGCTTTATAGGCCACTGGTTATGCTATTTTGTGTCAACGACAAACGCGTACAAACATTATGGACCTGAATTTTGTATAAGTATACTAATGTTGTAAACGTATTTTTCATGTAAATATGTTTTATGACGTTGTTTTTGATTTGATCAAGAACGTAAACTTGCCAACGCTGTTTGTTTTTAACATTAGTAGCCAGTCAGTTGATATTGTAGCCAGTCAGTTGCTATTGTTGCCAGTCAGATGCTATTGTGTAAAACAAACGTGCATAAAGTTAAAAAATGTAGCAAATTATCATTCAGAAACCTTTATTAAGAGCCGTGTGTGGTGAGGTTCTGTTTGACTCTCTTCATCGCGGCTTTCTTGGTCTGATTCTGCCTCAAACTGAACTGCAGTTCGACACCATTATTTACATCTGGACTGGAGCTCGCGTCTCCCCGTAAAGGTAATGGTAATAACCTCATATCTGCAAATTTGTCGCTTTTCGGCGAAAATCGCTGTTTTCTTGGTCAATTGGGTCATTTACGTGAATCACGTAGAACCGGAGAGTTTTTATTTGGGGGGTTTAGGTGTGCAGAGACCAGGGCGCGATTCGGAACAGTGGAGACATAAAAACATCCGTCATTTTGTTCATACAGGACAACATTCAGTCTGCAGAATGTTTACTTATATTTGTGTAGGCCTATACTTGCATTAAAACAGTTTTAAAAGCAAAACATATGTATCCAACCCCTGTTTGAAACAGTCCGTGTGTTGTAACGTCTGCCCAGATGAAGAATAGGAAAGAGTGCAAACGAACTGGTAGTTCCATGAGTCCTTTTAGTTGCTTTCTTTCAGTTAAGCACACTCTTCACATACATGTCGAAAGAGCGGTTGTTAACAGGTTGAAGAAAACACTCTGTAAAACGCTACAAATCAAAGTGGAAGTAAACGAATTATAAAGTAAAAGCCCACGATTGATCGTCATCTTCCTCTTTGCACAAGCATTCTCACTCTCACTGAGCGTGCGCGCTGCGCTCACATAACAACATCACGCATACAATAGCCTCTATGCACGATCGCTCCCGGGTTTGTCTCAGCACGCCCACTTACATCCAGTGCTGCGTCAGTCTATGGTCAGAAGCCGATTTTGCGTGAGGTGGAGTGCTGTTTATAAAAACGTCCTGCGGTTAACGTGAATGATGTTAACAACACTGTGAGGCAGTTAGCTGTCACACAAGAGTGAAAAAGAAAGTTATTTAAATTATATATTTCAAGCTTTATCAACAACTTTGAGGGTCAGTATTCTCTCATTTCGTACGAAATTCGACTAGCGAATCAGCGTTTCTATAATCGTTGTCTCCGTTTCTGAGAAAACGGATTTTATTAAAGTTTTGCCTCTATACACTTGGCCTGCAGAACGCACTTCCGGAAGTAGAGACGCTGACTGAGATTCTTTCAGACACACGTCATCAGGGTTTGTGCATAGAGGCTATAACGAACGCCATAGAAGTCATCTTAAAGGCATATCAACATGTCATGAACACTGTTGAACACTAAGGGGCCGTTACAGAGTTCCATTGGTTTTCATTTCTTGTCCTCAAAACAGAGCACTAATCTGTTTATTTTTAAGTGTTTGTAGTATTATTTCATACAGAATTATTTATAATTCTGATGAGAATACAGTTAGGGTTAATTAAAATGAAGGAAAACAAATATATTGATCTGAAATATAGCCAAATAACTTTAAATTAATTCAGGTAAAATTACCAAACATATCTCAAAATCTTTTTATCTTTTTATTAGTTTAATTAATGAACTAATTATATGAAACAATCAGTGCACTATAAATAAACTGGTTTTATGCCTTTGTTAATAAAACATATTTAAAACATACAAGGCTTAAGACATTTATAAAAATGGCTTATATATTTCTGTTTTGGCTTATATAACACCCCCCCCCCCCAACAACCCCGACCGCCCCACTGTCACCTTTTTTACACTGAGGAGTTTGCAGGTATGTAACCTTCCGGACAACGTGAGCGACAGTTTAGCCAATCACAACACACCGGCCCAAACTAACCAATCTGAGCACACCGAGGGAGCGGTTTCATAGAATCAGGAGGTGAACCGCTCGTCAGGGGACAGAGGAGAGCGCGGCTGACAATAAAGGTGAAGTTTATGAAAAATAAGACTTAAAAAAAAGAAAAAACATGAATACATGTTATATTGCACCCCATAAACACAATCATGCGAAGAAAAAAAGCAGTCAACCCCCCCTTTAAACAATTAAAATGTCCCCTTGCTCTTTGTGGCAGCTTTAAGATACTTTATTGGCAGCGCCACTGTAACAAGGTTCAGGGAAGAAGGAGGCAGGAACCGGATGATGATCAAAAACTAAAACTTTATTTAAATGAAATAAACAAACAAAATACCTGCCAGCAGCCCCTCGCGGACGACTGCTGGCTACCCAAAATAAAACATAAATACCGGCCAGCAGCCCCTCACGGACGACTGCTGGCTTACCCAAAATAAAGTATAAAACACAAACAAAAGCAGGCCTGTTCCTCTCTCGCTCATCCACTCCGTCGCTCCCCCTTTATAGCTCCGCTCCTTCGTGAATGATGCGAGACCGGTGTGCTTCGCAGGTGCTGCTCATTAGCAATCGCACCACCGGCCTCGCGACTCACTCACGTCCCTCGGCCGTCCTGCTCACCACATACCCCCATCACCCCTCACAGGCCGGGGGGTACACCCGAGACTGTGCCTACTCCCGTATGGATCGACGAGCCGAGGGAAACGGAGACGGAAGCATGAGGAGCGACGGACACGAGAGAGGGGAGAGAGGAAAAAAAAAAAAAAAAAATAGTCCGGCTCCCACAACGCGCTGCCATGTTGTCCCTCACCAGCTGGGCGAACTCCTCCGCGGTGCCCGGCGGCGACGCTGGATGGCCCTCGGTGGACGCCTCGACACTCCCCCGCCCCCGGTGAACGGCGACGGCTCCTCGGGTGCCTTGGGCAGACGGCAGGAGTCCCCCGCTCCCTGCTCCTCCCCTTCAGTGGCGGATGGCAGCAGGCTCCGGCCCACGGCAAGCGGCGGTGACTCCTCCTCTCCCTCCCGGAAGGCAGCCGCCCCTTCCCAGGCGGTCGGCGGCGAGCTTGGGCGTCCCACCGGCAACGCACCCCAGCGCCCCGCCTCGAGCGTCCATGGCCGCGAGTCCCCCGCTCCCTGCTCCTCCCCATCTGCGGCGGACGGCAGCAGGCTCCGGCCCACGGCGAGCGGCGGCGACTCGCGCACCATGCTCGATGGCACCGCGGATTCCCCACAGCGGCGAGGACCCTCGGACAGCGCGTTCCTCCCTCTCCCCGGGTTTCGGCACCAGTGTAACAAGGTTCAGGGAAGAAGGAGGCAGGAACCGGATGATGATCAAAAACTAAAACTTTATTTAAATGAAATAAACAAACAAAATACCTGCCAGCAGCCCCTCGCGGACGACTGCTGGCTACCCAAAATAAAACATAAATACCGGCCAGCAGCCCCTCACGGACGACTGCTGGCTTACCCAAAATAAAGTATAAAACACAAACAAAAGCAGGCCTGTTCCTCTCTCGCTCATCCACTCCGTCGCTCCCCCTTTATAGCTCCGCTCCTTCGTGAATGATGCGAGACCGGTGTGCTTCGCAGGTGCTGCTCATTAGCAATCGCACCACCGGCCTCGCGACTCACTCACGTCCCTCGGCCGTCCTGCTCACCACAGCCACCCTTACATTTTACATGAACGCGTCACGCGTCGAAAACTGAAAAAAAAATTGTGATACGAAATGAATTGTAGGTTTGGTCTATCATTACAGCCCTAGCAAGATTAGAAAGCAGGAGTTTAGTCGTTTATCATGGAATGGCTATCTGAACATCTATGCCAAGCACCAACCAGTACAGAAGTAATTAATAAATTAGCAGTGGGCCAATACATTTTCTCATACATATTTCAAAGTTAAGGATTCATTATTTTGATATAGCTTGCATTGGATAAATTTTGTTTTTGACAAAACATACTATATATTTAACATATGACAGAAACTGTCTAACACGTCTATTTTATAGTTAAAACTGTACAATCTAATTCATCTGTAACTGTAGGCTTTAAACAATCTCATACAGAATGCTGCACCGTTTCGAATGACCGGGAAAAGTAAGACGCACTACCGCTCAACTGGCGTTGAATCCGAGATGGAAATAAAAAATAAAAAAAAAAAACGTTCCTGCACTGCATGGACGACGGAATGTATCTAAGCACAAGAACCAGCTGTGTCAGCGTTGAGATGTCCATAGTTTCATTCGCTTGGATGGCCAGATAGCTAGCTGACTTGACCTCCTCCACAATCCTTTCCCGCTCACCCGCTAGCATACATTCTAAAAGCTCGTTCTGCACCGTCTTGGATGTGCCCTTGAACACCGTGGCGTTTTTCAACTCTGCCACAAAGTCCACCAATCCAAGAAAAAACCTGGGTTTGTGGAGCCCTCCGTCTCATCCTTGCCTCGGAAAGCCAACTTGAACACTTTGCAAAACTTCACACATTAGATGAGCCGGTTGAGGATGTGTTGGTTCTTGCTCACCTCATCGTTGTGGTGACAAACAGCTAGCCTGCATCCATCATTCATTTGAGTGGCAATGTTCACCCTCCCAATAATCACAAATCTCAAGCAGCAATCCATGTGGATCTCATGCTTCTTGATTTTCTCAGACAGATGGTGCATATCTGTAACACCAGTGAAACCCAAGCAGCGCTGTCTGTCTTCAGGGTATTAGGGTGGTAGAGTAGGCAAGGGTAGCAGGAGACAGCGTTGGCTACTTCACAATCTGCTAGCCAGCTTTCAGAAAATCCTTGGGTGTAGGACTTTGCAGCCTTTATAGAAATTTGTTTAATAATTAATTTTGGTCTTAGAGGTCCTGATTGTTTTAATGCCAATTTGTCTGAATTGGATCGTCGACTAAACTTCTTTCAGAGACGCAACGGAATTACACACATTAGCAGCCATCTTGAAAGTAGCAAGTGACTTTATCGAAGATATCCCGCTCGCTCTCTTTGCTCAGTTACTTATGATGCAAGCGCTTAAGTGTGAGTCCCAAATCCTCATTGAAAGTGCATTGAAGGCTCATTTTCTGGAAAAAAAAGTTTTAACATGAGAGTTAATGGGAGATTGCTTGGGCGATTTTCCACATCAATGAATTCGTCTAGAGGGGTCCAGAGTCCATTTCAAACGTGACTTGAATCTGCTCCTTTAGACCTAAAACACTCTGGATAACCCATCGGTTCTATTTTTACGTCAACTACAGCCACAACAGCGTCAGCTCAGCCATGATAATCCGACAGGAAGATAACTGCAATGGCATCCTCAACTTGTCCACCAAGCACGGGTGCAATTTTCACCGCAGATCACCGATCCACCAACATGAATCAACAACTCGCAAGTCACAAGATGATCTTCTCTCACTGGTTTCAAGTTCCAAGCTCCACTTCCAAGGCTTTCAAGTCATTTTTTGGTTGGCACCTCCACCAGCCATTGTAAATATGTCCCGTCTACATGATTAAACTTCATTCAGGTAAGTATTTCTCAATGGCTTCCGACACCAGTGGCTGAGTTCAAATTAGTGTCCACGATGATGTGGCGTGATCTGATAATTACAGCTGATCTGCAGACTGCAAAGGATAGCTCGCCTTAATGGTCGTAGCAAGTGTAAGCAAAGTTTCGCGTTATCGATATTCCACAGTTCAGCGCTAATCTAATAGAATCAGTGTTGTCAGTACCACGCTCTCATTGGCAGTTTGCAAATACACATTAACATATTTGTTTAAAAATCAAATAACCTTAAGAGCTTTATACAATATCACGGGTTGCGCTCTTCATAAACGACTGCTCACTGAGCCACACTGAGATGAGGCCACGCTGAGCCACACTGAGACGAGGCCACACTGAGACGAGGCCACGCAGAGCCACATGAAGAAATGGCCACGCTGAGCCACGCATAGACAAGGTTCGCTGAGCCGCTAGGCTGCTTAAGCTGTGCATAAATGAAACACACATAGAAAAGCCACTGAGGCTGCGCGAAGCCAGGCCCCGGACCGTATTGCCAGTGATAGGCCAAGGAGGAATTATTCAAGCTGAAACTAATCGCCAGATAGATAAAGCATGACACCACCACCAATATTTGCATAGAAATTTACCTGAATCATTAGCTTGCTGAGCTTGGATGATGATTTTGAGAAATGCCACAATCAGTTGCTGTAGTGGCTGCCCCGATCCTGAAGGAATGACCAGTATTCTGGGAGGGAGATAGACTGCAGCTATTGAGGACAGAACTGACGAATCCTGAACCAGGTTTAGAGAGTAGTGCTCTGTTAGTTAGAATAAATAGAGGGGAATTTTAAGAAATTTGATCATAGATGAGAAGGGACAGAATTTATCACTAATTATAAATTGATAATGTGATGCAGAGCCTTTATAGTCATTCTTATAGTCTTAAAAAATAGTCAAAAAATAGGTGAGTAATACAATTTAGAAAGGACTATGGGGAAAATCATAGTATTTTGCTCCTGGAGTGAATCCCCTGGATGCATGAGCCATGAACGCTGTAACAGACAGCTAAAATCTGAATAACAATAAGAAAAGAGACCATTGCAGACAGAGGTAATAAAGGGGGGTTGAATAGATTTTGCTTTCTAACTTACTGTAATGTTAATGCTAATGTGTCAATGTGTAATGCTGCTGTTTTAAGCATAACCAACATCTGCAAGTTAAAACACTCAAAATTCAAGCTGTGGGAGAAATTCATTTAAGAATTGCTTTTAAAGACTACAACAGCACTGAGAGGAGCTAGTGACATTCCTCCTGGGTTAGTTTATCACATCCTAAATTTACATGGATCCTGCCCACCGGACATAATTTATAGAATATCGAGACAGAAATAACCTAATCGGTGACTAGAAATAGAAACATAATGAATCAACGACCATTCAGAATGTTGACGATTATGTTGACACTTCTTGAGATTCTCCAACTTGTACGATTCCAGTTGAAAAGTTTTAAAATTGTCAGTGAGAGGTAAATCGAATCTGTGTGGCTCAGCCTGGCCTCGTCTGTGTGGCTCAGCCTGGCCTCGTCTCTGTGTGGCTCAGCCTGGCCTCGTCTCTGTGTGGCTCAGAGTGGCCTCGTCTCTGTGTGGCTCAGCGTGGCCTCGTTTCTGTGTGGCTCAGCGTGGCCTCGTCTCAGTGTGGCTCAGCGTGGCCTTGTCTCAGTGTGGCTCAGCGTGGCCTCGTCTCAGTGTGGCTCAGCGTAGCCTCGTCTCAGTGTGGCTCAGCATGGCCTCGTGTCAGTGTGGCCTCGTCTCAGTATGGCTCAGCGTGGCCTCATCTGGCTCAGCGTGGCCTCGTCTCAGTGTGGCTCAGCATGGCCTCGTCTCAGTGTGGCCTCGACTCAGTGTGGCCTCGTCTCAGCGTGGCCTCGTCTCAGTGTGGCTCAGCGTGGCCTCGTCTCTGTGTGGCTCAGCGTGGCCTTGTCTCTGTGTGACTCAGCGTGGCCTCGTCTCAGTGTGACTCAGCGTGGCCTCGTCTCAGTGTGGCTCAGCATGGCCTCGTATTGTTAAAAGCGCTATATAAATGGAGGAAGGTGACCTAGACTTGAGGATCATATGGAATTGCAATTTGCATGACATTATCATTCTCATGTTGATTAATTGACCTCTTGATACAGGGAATAGACAGCAGGCTGAAAAAGTTTGTACAATGGTAATGTTAGAATATAATGCATATTAGGCCAATTAGGTTTAACTAAAGGCAAATCTCCAAAAAGATTATATTTTCTTTCAACCGAACAGTTCTAGAATGTAAATGCACCCTACATTTGTACTTTAAGATCTGTCCTGATCCACCCTACTACCATAATTTCCTAATATGACCTACCTACCTACCTACCTAACACTTTCGCCTGAGTTTTACCATTTTAAAAAAGCAAGTGACATTCAACTGTCATTTTAGTGCTTTCCCTGTGATGAGAAAGTTAAGAGGAAATGGCTGCAGTTAATACGGTAAGTCAAAAAATCTTAGACCCCGTCCACACGGAGCTGTATACGTACAATTTTTTTGACTTATTGGCCTTTCATCCAGCACCTCACAACTCATGGCTTACAGGAAGGATTGTGCAAACTATCTCTGACAGAAGAGGACTTGTTCATCAAGTGCGAATTATAATTCGCACTTGATGAACAAGTCCTCTTCTGTCAGAGATAGTCTGGCACATAAACTGCCTGGAAATGTTGGCAGTTTCCTGGGCTCTGAGGAGCTTCCTGCCAGACCTCAGAGGTCACCATGTCCTTGTGAGGTCAGACAATATGTCGGTAGTGGCCTATATAAAGGCCACTACCCCGAGGTGGTGGAGTCAATATCTCAGAGGTTCGGCCCAGTGGAAGTGGACCTGTTCGCGTCTCGAGAGACGACCCACTGTCCACAGTGGTTTTCCCTCACTCCTTATTATATTGCATCACACTCCTCCTTATTATATTGCTCCTAGATGGCCCTCCGTGGGATATTCCCTCAGGAGGGGCCTGCTGACACAGGCGGAGGGCTCAATATTTCACCCTTGACCAGAGTTATGGAAACTGTGGGTCTGGCCCCTGAGGGGGCACAGTACCTAGAGACCGGCCTATCACCTGGAGTAGTGAAGACCATACTCAGCTCTAGAGCTCCCTCCACGAGGAAACTGTTTGGATTGAAGTGGAATGTTTTCACCATTTGGTGTAGGGAGCATGAGGTTGACCCAGTTAACTGCCCAGTGGCTTCAGTGCTGGAGTTCCTCCAAGATCGCTTCTCCACTGGTCTTATCCCATCCACACTCAAGGTGTAAGTGGCTGCCATTGCGGCTTTCCACACTCCTCTGAGTTATGGGCCTCTGGGGAGACACCAATTGATCATACGTTTCCTCCATGGGGCCTGGAGGATGAGACCCCACGGCTCGTACCAGGGTTCCCACATGGGACCTGGCAGTAGTTCTCGAAGGTTTGGCTGAGGCCCCCTTCGAGCCACTGGAGTCGGCTGAGGCCAAGAACGCTTTTCTGTTGGCCATCACTTCTCTGAGGAGGGTGGGAGATCTTCAGGCGCTCTCCATATCTAATGAGTGCCTGGAGTTTGCTCCAGGCAACATTAAAGCCATCCTTCACCCTAGGCCCAGCTATCTGCCTAAGGTGCCATCCAATGTGGAATGGCCTGCAGGTTCTGCAGGCGTTTCATCCTCCACCCCATGTGACGGCGGATGAAGAGAGACTTCACTTGCTCTGTCCTGTCAGAGCACTGAGAATCTACATTCAGAGGTCCTCTTCATGGCGCAAGGCGGACCTGTTGCTGGTGTGTTTCGGGTCCCCCAAGAAGGGGCTCCCTGCTTCTAAACAGACCATCAGTAACTGGATTGTCCATGCTATTTCTATGGCCTACCAGCTGCGCGGTATGCCTTCACCTGTGGCTGTGAGGGCTCATTCCACCAGAGGCATGGCATCCTTTAGAACCCTTCTCATGGGGACTTCCATCCAGGAGGTCTGCGATGCAGCTGGATGGGCCACCCCACATCCCTTTTTTAGGTTTTACAGTTTGGACATTCCGTCGACATCTGGCTCTCTTGTGCTCGCGTCCTGAAGTGTGCCTGTGAGCAGCTTCACACAAGGGCAGGCAGGGCGTGTTGTGGCGTAGTGGGTACTCATTCCACCAAAGTGTCATTTGACGCAGTTTGAGTTCCCTCGAAGGGAACGTCCTCGGGTTATGACTGTAACCCTTGTTCCCTGAGAAGGGAACGAGAACTGCGTCCCTTGGCCATGCCTTCCCCTGCCTGGGAATGCTTGCTTTATCACAGAAGCTGACATCTCATGTGCGCCGGGTCCTTATGTAGCTTCCACCTATGTGCCATCACACATTATGTCAAGACGCAACACCAATAATAGATTAGCTTAGTTTCATTCATACTTCAGAGGCGGTAAGCTGAGGGGCATTCCCCCAAAGTGTCATTTGACACAGTTCTCGTTCCCTTCTCAGGGAACAAGGGTTACAGTCGTACCCGAAGGACGTTAGCAATAACTGCTCATATTAACATAATTTTCAGAAAAATGCATGCTGATGTCTAGCTGATGTAACGTATACTGTAGTTCAACTTTACCTGTCATTGTGACCCTTTCTAGGTTAACATAATTGATGTTGTATGGATTGCATTTGATTATTTATTTTTTAAACCAAACTAAATGTATAGTTGTCAGATGGCATGTTGAATAGAAGCATGGAATATTATTGTGACACATATTTCTGTTTTAGCTCTATGTGAAGGCATAGGCTCAGATAATGACAGCCAGAATGAGAGTGAACGTGATGATTTTAACCCACAATCTCCAGAGCCACCCAAACCAGAGTCCCCAGATAGTGCTGCTTCCAACGGTGAGCTACTATCTTCTACTATGTGTGTGTGTGCATATTTTAAAAAGATGAGAAACATTACATGCAATTTATGTGGTACTGACTGGGTTATGTTTTATGTGGTTATGTTTAATTGTTTTTCATTTGCTTCTTGTAGACATTCCCCGGTGCCTAGCAGAGGGTTCGGTGCAGAGAAGTTGTGCTGCTCCACCTGGACCTTATGGTATACCTATATTTTCATCCTGTTGAAGTTCTCAATGGACATATAACAAATTATGCATGAATTAACAATAATTTACTGTAAGCGACAACATGATTATGAAATTTAAAAGGTCGAATTCAGAAAGAAGTTATACAATTTTTTTTTTTTTGCTTCTCTCCAGACATTTCCCAGTCCAGAGCAGATGGTCCAGTGCAAACTGTCCTGAAGGTTTTCCCCAAGACACAGCATGGGAACAGGAAGAGAGCATTCATTGAGACCTGGTACCTGGTGGCTGCAGTATTCTGTCTCTAAAACTCTGTTTTTTTGCTACCCCTGTTTTCTCTTTTCACTCCCAAGTGCCCCAATGTCTATTTTCAGGTCAGAATCAGGGTTCTCTAATTGGAAAAAAGCACTGTGCAGAAATGGTGGCTTTAGAGATCATTGCAAATCAGAACATCACAGAAATGCTGTGTTAGCTTGAACACAGCACAATTTTTGTTGAAAAAAAACCACCTCCGTGATCGAATCAATAAACAAAGAAAGGGAAAAAAGAGTTAGAGAGAATCAGATATATATCAAAACCATTGCTCAGGTTCTGCTCTTAACAGCTGTTCAAAACATTTCTCAGCGTGGACATGGGGAATCTGAAGGCTCGGATAACCTCGGCAATTTCTTAGCCATCTTAGATGCAATTTGCTTTATGCATATCTGCACTACTTTCTGAACTTAAGCCAGCTCCTTGTTTCCTGTCTGCCATTATTGGACAAATTGATTAATTCAGGTGTGCCTGACCTCAGTAGTCATGTCAACAATAATCAGACACACCTGAATTAATCAAGTTTGGCCAATAATGGCTGACAGGAAACAAGGAGCTGGCTTAAGTTCAGGAAGTATTGCAGCTGTGCATAAAGCCTATTGCACAGCACGATTCATTAATTGAGAACGCATGAATGCACATGGGAATGCAAAATACATCAGTAAGAACATTCAAAATGAAATTTTAGAAACGCTTGCAGCAGGGGCAATTCTCGGATTTTCCTCACTGGGGGGCTAAGCCCCCAATTGAGGGTTGATAAAAAAAAAGGTAAAAGTTTAATTTAGGGCCTAGTGCTCACTTTCATGACCATGCAATTGCAGGGTTTTATAATCACTGTAGTCCTGAATTTGAGTCGTGTTAGTTGGGGGTTCAGGGTTTCCCCGAGAAAATTTTGAATTCTCTGAAATATTATGTCAATTTTAGGATGTTTTGAAAGCAATTTTTTTTTGGATGAAACCATGTCAGTGGGCTATTTTTCTCTCCTCATCAGCATCACATCACATCAGCATCTTTTTCTCTTTGTTTTTCTCTTGCCCTGTCTCTTCCCCTCCTAAAGTTGACTGATTTTCATTTTTGTCTGTCAGTGAAGAAAGTAAACATATAGGGTCAACTGGTTGATTTTGCCTATGAATCATTTTCTCAGACGTGTTCATTTACTGAAAACTACTAGAAAAGGTAACTAAGTTTATTAAATTAATTCACATTAAAGGCTACACATTCAGCTTGGAAAATACTTAGAAGAGGCAGCCAAAGATGAACACACGATTGTGTGATTACATATTAACTGCACCATCTGGTGAGCGTTGTGTCAGTGATGGGGAAAGCTTTAAGAAACATTACTAATAAGTCAAAGTCCAAATCACAGCCTCTGTTGTCCTAATTTAACTAATATGCATAGTGTGGAGCGTTATATAGAAACTGTGTCCATTCCTCGTTTAGTGAAGCCAAACAATAAATCTAGTGCAGGATCTAGAAAAATCTTATTGTAATAAAACCAGAAAATCTAAATATCAGTGAACAAAAACAATTTTTAAAGCTAGGTCTTCTAAACATTAGATCGCTCACCCCTAAGGCGATTATTGTTAATGAAATGGTCACAGATAATAATTTTGATGTTCTGTGCCTTACTGAAACCTGGCTTAAACCAAATGAGTATTTTGGTCTAAATGAGTCTAGTCCACCAGGATACTGTTATAAGCATGAGCCCCGTCTGATTGGCTGTGGCGGCGGTGTTGCAACAATCTATAAAGATATTTTTAACGTTACTCAGAAAACAGGTCACAGGTTTAATTCATTTGAAGTACTTGTGCTAAATGTTACGCTCTTAGTTAGATGTTAGAAAGAAATCCATATTATCTCTAGCCTTGGCTACTGTATATAGACCTCCAGGGCCCTATGCTGAATTCCTAAAAGAGTTTGCAGACTTTCTTTTGGATCTATTGATGAATGTCGATAAAGCAATAATTGTTGGAGATTTTAATATACACGTAGATAATACAAATGATGCTTTAGGGGCTGCGTTTACAGACTGATTAAACTCCTTTTGGGTCAAACAAAACGTCAGTGGTCCCACTCATCGTCTAAATCATACACTAGATTTAATTATATCATATGGAACCGATCAAACTAATATAGATATTATACCGCAAAGCGATGATGTCACTGATCATTACATGGTGACTTGCATAATACGTACTGCTGAAATATGTCATGTTGCGCCACGTTATAGAAAAGGCAGAACAATCCTTCCAACCACTATAGATAGATTCTCAAATAGCTTACCTGATCTATCTAAGCTGCTCAGTGAACCCAAACAAACATATGATTTAGAGGAAATGACTAGCAGTTTGAGCACCATTTTCTCTAGTACATTAGATATTGTTGCACAAATTAGATTAAAGTGTATATGTCAGGTTAAATTTGTAAGTATGATTAACACAAAATAGTTAGGGGAAAAACACGTTTGTCAAGTTGATGTATTGTTTTGTATGTTTTTCGATACCTAAAGGCAGAATATAAGATGAAAAATTTCGTTATTTTCAGTACTGACTTAAAACTGCCCCTCCCCCCAAACGAATCGCGTGATGTCATAAGAGGGACGTCTCCCTACAGTAGGTCGCTGAGAAAGTTATCAGTGAGCTGTGTGAGTAATTTTATGAATTATTTGATTAGGACATTTATTTAGTTATTTAGTTAGTTATTTAAGTTAGGTAGTTAGTAAGGTATACGCAGGAAACAGGTTTGCCAACCGCAATTAAACCCTGAAGAAGAAGAAAGAAGAAAAAGAAGAAAGGTATATGCAGGCGTATTATCACGATGGTGAATTACTGCGTTTGTGCTGGGTGCAAAAACACCGTTAAAACCGGTCACAGAGTCCACTTCACTCTCAGAATATCAGCAGTGAACTCGTCTCCGATCGGCACGCAGGGACAAAAATAAATAAATTAAAGGTCAACTCAAGGTTCGGCCAACCTGACTGTGGCGAGGGGACGTGATTTTGCAAAGTCTGTAGCGGGAGAGAAAGGACGGAGTCGCGGGTGCAGATGATGAACACCTGTGTCTGATTGCAGTATTTTTCCGTGGAGAGACCATAACCGGCGGGAATGAGAGAGAGAGAGTTGTACTGGGACTTCGCACGCGGCTACTGCAACCGAGACTGAGAAGCAAGTGTTGGATCGCGTGTTTTGTTTATGGTGGCGAATGCGCTACTGTGCACCTCGTTTCTTTTTTGTTTTTCTGAATAAACGCGAGTCCCAGTCACGCCGACCCTGTCTTCTTTCCACACACACTGAACTGAATCATAGGCTACCGCGCATCTCTACCGCGTATCTAACAGTAGTTCCGCATTAATTAATTTGCACGCGAGTTTTATTTATTTCAACCCAATTCTCCGTGTATATTCATGCACCGAACCGTGACGCCCGTACGTTTCGGTTCAATATGAAAACATGTACCGTTCCACCTCTAAGTTATGCCTATACTTACCAAGACACCTGACCAACTCCCCACTCTGGTTCTCATCACACCAAATATTTATGTTTCTTCGATAGGAATTATTTAAATTTCTGTTTGGTTCCTCATCTGTCTCACACCTGGGAGGCTCAAAATTGTAAGGCTGTGGGTCCTCATAGGTTTGAAGGGGATTCTGGATCTCCTCAGACTCAAAACTCTCCATACTTGAATAGAACTTTTTTGTCACGTCTACTCTTCTGACGTCACAGCCAGCTCCACTGTGTTTTCAAAATATGATCTTGACAGAAATGGCTATAAAGCTTAATGTAGGGCAATTACAGTAATAATTTTAATGATAAATACATTTTCACT
>JAQIUQ010001719.1:0-29825 GCA_030378365.1 Hybognathus amarus | reverse complement strand
GGCAGGACTCTTGTCAAATGTGTAAAATTTCACACAGATCTGGGCATTCACAGCCAAGTTACTACAACTTCCTGTTTCATGGCGAATCATCGACGCCACGGACACGCCCATTGACGAAACGCGCAGATAGCACAACTTTACATCGTCAATGCCTTTAGAAGGCACAGCAGAAATGTGAAGTCGATCCGACTAAATCCCTAGGAGGAGTTCGTTAAAGTACGGAGTGTGTAAATCGTCCCAAAATGGCCACCAAATTCAAAATGGTGGACTTCCTGTCGAGTTTAGGGCATCGCTCCAAGAGACTTTTCTGTGCGTCTGGACATGGTAAATGTACCACAGAAATTTTGTACATGTCGGTCAAACATGCGGCGGAGGCTGCTTCGTTAAAGGTCATTTCCTGTTGCCACTAGGTGGCGCTATGACTGTGGGTGAATGTCGGCATGTGGATTTGTTCAGGGCGGGACTCTTGTCAAATGTGTAAAATTTCGTGCAGATCTGGGCATTTACAGCCAAGTTACTACAACTTCCTGTTTCATGGCGAATCATCGACGCCACGGACACGCCCATTGACGAAAACACGCAGATAGCACAACTTTACATCGTCAATGCCTTTAGAAGGCACAGCAGAAATTTGAAGTCGATCCGACTAAATCCCTAGGAGGAGTTCGTTAAAGTACGGAGTGTGTAAATCGTCCCAAAATGGCCGCCAAATTCAAAATGGCGGACTTCCTGTCGAGTTTAGGGTAGGGGTTCTTGAGGCTTTTTTGTGCGTTTTGACATGATACACGTCCCCACCAAATTTCATGCATGTAGGTTGAACGTAGACGAGGGGCTAATTTTTTCCAATTTTCTAGGTGGCGCTAGCGAGCCATTTTGCCCCGCCCATCCGCGAAACCCACAAAATACGAAATTTTTCACCAGTCCTGACATGCGTGCCAAATTTGGTGACTTTTTGAGCATGTTGCGGCCACGGAAATGGCGCTTACTTTGCAGAAAAAATAAAAAAAGAAAATAAAAAATAACCCCAACAGTTTCATAGGGCCTCGCACAGCTAGTGCTCGGGCCCTGAATTAAAGCTGCAAGCAGCGATGGGCCGGGCCCTCGCACCTGTAGCGCGTCGTGGTGTGAGGCGGCCGCGTTGCACATTCTGGAGCTCGAGCCGGTGCGGCTGTGAATTTGCTAACGCTGCTTCGTTAAAGGTCACTTCCTGTTGCCAGCAGGTGGCGCTATGACTGTGGGTGAATGTCGGCATGTGGATTTGTTCAGGGCGGGACTCTTGTCAAATGTGTAAAATTTCGATGCAGATCTGGGCATTTACAGCCAAGTTACTACAACTTCCTGTTTCATGGCGAATCATCGACGCCACGGACACGCCCATTGACGAAAGCACGCAGATAGCACAACTTTACATCGCCAATGCCTTTAGAAGGCACAGCAGAAATGTGAAGTCGATCCGACTAAATCCCTAGGAGGAGTTCGTTAAAGTACGGAGTGTGTAAATCGTCCCAAAATGGCCACCAAATTCAAAATGGTGGACTTCCTGTTGAGTTTAGGGCATCGCTCCAAGAGACTTTTCTGTGCGTCTGGACATGGTAAATGTACCACAGAAATTTCGTACATGTCGGTCAAACATGCGGCGGAGGCTGCTTCGTTAAAGGTCATTTCCTGTTGCCACTAGGTGGCGCTATGACTGTGGGTGAATGTCGGCATGTGGATTTGTTCAGGGCGGGACTCTTGTCAAATGTGTAAAATTTCGTGCAGATCTGGGCATTTACAGCCAAGTTACTACAACTTCCTGTTTCATGGCGATCATTCGACGCCACGGACACGCCTATTCGACGAAAACGCGCAGATAGCACAACTTTACATTGTCAATGCCTTTAGAAGGCACAGCAGAAATTTGAAGTCGATCCGACTAAATCCCTAGGAGGAGTTCGTTAAAGTACGGAGTGTGTAAATCGTCCCAAAATGGCCACCAAATTCAAAATGGTGGACTTCCTGTCGAGTTTAGGGCATCGCTCCAAGAGACTTTTCTGTGCGTCTGGACATGGTAAATGTACCACAGAAATTTTGTACATGTCGGTCAAATCATGCGGCGGAGGCTGTTTCGTTAAAGGTCATTTCCTGTTGCCACTAGGTGGCGCTATGACTGTGGGTGAATGTCGGCATGCTGATCTGGGCATTTACAGCCAAGGTACTACAACTTCCTGTTTCATGGGCGAATCATTCGACGCCACGGACACGCCCATTGACGAAAACGCGCAGATAGCACAACTTTACATCGTCAATGCCTTTAGAAGGCACAGCAGAAATTTGAAGTCGATCCAACTAAATCCCTAGGAGGAGTTCGTTAAAGTACGGAGTGTGTAAATCGTCCCAAAATGGCCACCAAATTCAAAATGGTGGACTTCCTGTCGAGTTTAGGGCATCGCTCCAAGAGACTTTTCTGTGCGTCTGGACATGGTAAATGTACCACAGAAATTTTGTACATGTCGGTCAAACATGCGGCGGAGGCTGCTTCGTTAAAGGTAATTTCCTGTTGCCACCAGGTGGCGCTATGACTGTGGGTGAATGTCGGCATGTGGATTTGTTCAGGGCGGGACTCTTGTCAAATGTGTAAAATTTGGTGCAGATCTGGGCATTTACAGCCAAGTTACTTCAACTTCCTGTTTCATGGCGAATCATCGACGCCACGGACACGCCCATCGTCGAAAACGCGCAGATAGCAAAACTTTATATCGTCAATGCCTTTAGAAGGCACAGCAGAAATTTGAAGTCGATCCAACTAAATCCCTAGGAGGAGTTTGTTAAAGTACGGAGTGAGTAAATCGTCCCAAAATAGCTGCCAAATTCAAAATGGCGGACTTCCTGTCGAGTTTAGGGTAGGGGTTCTTGAGGCTTTTTTGTGCGTTTTGACATGCTACACGTCCCCACCAAATTTCATGCATGTAGGTTGAACGTAGACGAGGGCTAATTTTTTCCAATTTTCTAGGTGGCGCTAGCGAGCCATTTTGCCCCGCCCATCCGCGAAACCCACAAAATACGAAATTTTTCACCAGTCCTGACATGCATTCCAAATTTGGTGACTTTTTGAGCATGTTGCGGCCACTGAAATGCCGCTTACTTTGCAGAAAAAAGAAAAAAGAAAAAAAGAAAATAATCCCAACAGTTTCAAGAGGGCCTCGCACAGCTAGTGCTCGGGCCCTAATAACCCTAACAGTTTCCAGAGGGGCCTCGCACCGCTAGTGCTCGGGCCCTAAAAAAAAAAAAATAAATTAAAGCTGCAAGCAGCGATGGGCGGGCCCTCGCACCTGTAGCGCGTCGTGGTGTGAGGCGGCCGCGTTGCATATTCTGGAGCTCAGCCGGTGCGGCTGTGAATTTGCTACGCTGCTTTGTTAAAGGTCACTTCCTGTTGCCAGCAGGTGGCGCTATGACTGTTGGTGAATGTTGGCATGTAGATTTGTTCAGGGCGGGACTCTTGTCAAATGTGTAAAATTTGGTGCAGATCTGGGCATTTACAGCCAAGTTACTACAACTTCCTGTTTCATGCGCGAATCATCGACGCCACGGACACGCCCATTGACGAAAACACGCAGATAGCACAACTTTACATCGTCAATGCCTTTAGAAGGCACAGCAGAAATTTGAAGTCGATCCGACTAAAATCCCTAGGAGGAGTTCGTTAAAGTACGGAGTGTGTAAATCGTCCCAAAATGGCCACCAAATTCAAAATGGTGGACTTCCTGTCGAGTTTAGGGCATCGCTCCAGAGACTTTTTTGTGCGTCTGGACATGCTAAATGTACCACAGAAATTTCGAACATGTCGGTCAAACATGCGGCGGGGCTGCTTCGTTAAAGGTCATTTCCTGTTGCCAGCAGGTGGCTATGACTGGGGATGAATGTCGACATGTAGATTTGTTCAGGGCGGGACTCTTGTCAAATGTGTAAAATTTCGTGCAGATCTGGGCATTTACAGCCAAGTTACTACAACTTCCTGTTTCACGGCGAATAATCAACTGTCACGGACACGCCTATCGAACGAAAACGCACAGATAGCACATCTTTACATCGTCAATGCCTTTAGAAGGCACAGCAGAAATTTGAAGTTCGATCCGATGAATTTGGATCATGCGGGGGCTGGTGACGTCATCGTCTGCATAATTCAAAGTCTGTCATATTAAAAACCGAAGCAGCACAAACAAAACTTTTTACAGCACAAACAGAGCACAAACGATTGAGCATATTTTGATGACGTTTTGCGTTGGGTGGGGGACCAACTTCACGCAGGTGTGATGTGGACCTCTGTGTGATTGCTGATAGGAACTGTTTTGAGGCCCAAAATGCCTAGGCCCTTTGTGAACTTCATCAAAACTTAATTATTTTTGTTCTTCATATTTTGTATGCTGAGTTGTAATCCGTTAAAATGTGCATAGTTCTAGTGGGAACCAATTATGCAGAATATTGTTGTATATGGGGCCCATATTGATGATGGCGAACCTCGTGCATGTGCAACAGCGCCATACTTTAGAAGCACATTTGCCGCTGACGGGATCGGGTGTGCTCTCTCTCGTTCATCTGACGAGCGTGCTGGTAAGAACATTTTGAAGTATATTAAACTATGTAATCGACTTATTTCATGAGATAAACAATGTTTAAGTGAAATGAAAAGCTGTGATGTCATGAAATTGAATGTAGTTAATTGCTTGAGTGTTTTACCAAGACTGGTTTTGCTTACTAGCTTTCTCCTGTGACTGTATGAGACTGAGGGGTAGAGACGTGTATCCCATGAAAAAGAATATTAATTGTGCTCTGTATTTCTGCAGGTATGTTATACTGTTTATTGTGTTTTATGTTGAGAAATGTTTGAAATGTGTTTGATATCAGGTTTAAATGTGTTTGATCCAAAAAAGTGAGGTATGTATGCAAAAGTGATGTGATTGTGCAATTAACCTGTGATTTGTGTAATTAACCCTAAAATTTGACATTTTTCTCCATTTAATGTATTTACTACTGCAAGTAAAGTGGTGAAGAAATTATATTTTCCCTTGTATATTATTGTGTATGCCATTTAAGGGTGACCTGTGTTTTGTGGCTTACTATATTGTTTGATTTTATTTAATTTTAAATAAAATGTGTGGGATTCACCAAGTTGTACTTATATGTAGAAATGTGTGTAGATATAAGCACACCTCTGAGCATGCTTACGCAGATAATCTAGTGGTAGAATAGCGACACTACACATAAAAAGCATTTAAGAGTGTCACAGTAAGCATTAAGCAATTCTGTCTCAGATATGTCCTGGTGTTTCCTTTGAAAGTACTTATCTCAATAATGATAATTTGTTGGCATTGCACCGATCCACATTTTTTCACTTCCGATCCGATCCCGATACCTGACTTTGGATATCGGCCAATATCTAAGATTTTCCGATACCAGATCTGCATTTGCTTTAATATTATTATCATTATTGTTGATTTTATATGATGCTGAAATAAACTCCTCTCTACAGGCAAGTATGATATATACGTATGTATGCATGTATGTCACTATATATATAAAACAATAGATAAACAAAAGATAGACAATTAAACAAAGATACACATTATACAGGCCTACACAGTGCTTTAATTTCAGGAAGGTCTATAACATTATTCAGGTATGGTCTAAAAAGAATTATAATAAAGTAATCAAAAGTAAAATAGCAAATCAAAAGTAAAATAGCACTGCAAAGTTTATCATAGATAGATTTATGCTTATTAAAGCTAAAGTTATTCATTCAAGAGCTGTGAGTGATTTTCTCTTTGCCTTTTGTTGTTTGACTCTCAGTAATGTTGAAATCGTCAGCATAGACTGCTGCCCCTTTAAGAACGAGTGCAAAAATTATAGTCTACTGATACACCATATTTTCTCCCAACTATTTCCATAACTACGTCCATTTAGACATAAACTGTTTAAGTGTTAATCTCCAAGCCGGTCGTTTTGACATTTTTGTGCAGGCTACTTTTGATCGTTTAGACGCGCATATGAAGCCCAGAGTATAATTTGCTTGTCCGTTGCGGTCTGTTTCGGAGCGTGCGCCGCATTGGGAACAGCATCTCTTGCGCAGATTTTTGTGCTTTTAATAGCTCTTTTATTATTAAAAGCGTCCCGCAGTTTAGCAACAGCAGAGACGGCATCTTACAACAATCACTGATCGTGCTGATTCTGTCTTAAAGTTTGAGTTTTAAGGAGAAATGACAGCGCTCAGCTGCGAGTGGGAAGGAAGTTGAGCTAGACAGAATGAGGCTGTAGTTTTTAATGGTTTTACATTTACCTCAATATATTCTATAATCTTTGGAAATCAGACTAATATCACAGATCTAAAGTGTAACATAGGCTCCGTTTGAATGTTTAGTTCTGTCCTCTGTCGTCACTCATTAAGCTGGGCTGTCGTGTTGAGCGCGCTCTGGCACCGCGTGAGAGATTTCTTTCTCTTCTGGACTGCGAATTGCAAACATGCATCACAGACAAATAGTTTAATTAATACGTTTTTGCAAACATTGCGTTTTGCGGTCTTGCTCTGCTGTGGTGTTTCCAGTGTGAAGTATTTCCACTCGTAGCATTTCCACACAGCGAACATGTTGACAGCTCAATGCTATCCTGCTAGCAGGCTGCAAACTGCGGAATGGATTTCCTGAGCTGGGGCTCTCTGGTTCTCATTGAGCCCTATTTTTTTACAGTCTATGATTGGCCGCTGCGCCTCCGTCCCAGGATATCCATTCCACAGTTTGCAGCCAGCTTAGCAGACTAGCCCGACCAGGCGGGAATCACTTTTGAAGTCATTTCAGCAGACAACGTAAAAGCGCAGACATGGCTCACGATATTAGGAATCCCCGCAGGTTGGATCGGGAAATCCGAGTGCGTGAATTACGGCTGCGTGACGGTCCCGATACCGATACTGGATCGGATTCGGCCCCATCCTAATAATTTGTCTAGTTTTAAACACGATGCTCAATTGGTGTCAAACCCTATAAAAGACAGATGTGAATATATTGGTCTCAGTGCAATGGCTTATCTTGCGTTGTTGGAAGAGCTTGGCAAACAGTGAATGAACTAAACAATGTCTGTTGGTTGGATTCAACTTCATTTTCAGTATTCTCTAATACCAGACTGATCTCATGAAGTACGTGTGTATGACACGCCAATTCGTATTTCCATTTTCGGGCGTGCTATCAACACGTATAATCGCTTTTCAGCGTGTTTATGAACGCTGTTGACTTAACGTTATTACTGTATATATAAATATATGACTTACCTCAACCCTAACCGTCACTGGGGTTAATGGCATTTATGAGTGTTCCCTTACTATCCTCAGGAAGAAGAAGATAGCTCCCCGAGATGTAGATCTACATTTTGCTTTGTTTTGCTTCGGACATTTGACGGCGTGGACAGACACGGCGTAATGACGCGGACGCTAATGACGTAGACATACACGCGGATAGCTCAAAATGCGTCGAGATAACATGCCACTTGACTCGAAATTGGCGTGTATGTTTTACGCAAAAGTCATGATGTCATGTTGCTAATACTGTGTTTGTGAAGTTCCTCTTCTTTGCTCTCTTTGCCATTATTCCAGTGAGGAAAAAACACAATCAAGTAATTTTTAAAGGGAAGTGTTGTCACCATATATGGTTAATTGGAGGCGTTTCCGAATGCCAATGACAATGAATGTGAGCGAGCATGGTACTTACGCACATGTGGTATTTATCAACAATGATTGCTTACTCATGCGCGTAAAGAATACTGCGTGCACCGTTTGATAAATGCGGATTTTCCTGTACTTAGGCACATTCTAAATTTCTATTCGTTTGACAAAATATAGAACCTTTTCTACGCACCATTGATAAATGAGGGCCCTGGACTTCTTTTGGACAAATGTAAATAATTTTGGTTCTGTACAAGTTATAATGTTTATTCCTGTGCTCCAGGACTCCAAAGACATGAACAAACTGTCAGGGTTCTTGCAGGTTTCCAGTTTGTTACATTTAAGACCTTTTAAGACCATTTATGTGAAGCTTAAGACTAACACTGACACATAAATAGAAACATAAGAATGATCCCAGAAATTCTTAAACATTCTAGTTTTTATTGATACACAAAAAAAATATCAAAGAAACTCAGCAATAAAACAGATGAAAATACTGAGCTTCTGATATCCATATTCCCAACACAACACTAGTACATACAACCTAACCTAATCCTGAGTTCATCCCCTTTAGCATTAATCTCAGTTTCAAGGGCTTTCAGTTTTGCAAGTTTTTCTTTGTGTGCCCTTCTCAGGGCATTGGACTTTGAGAGAAGCTGAGCCATCTTGGAGCCTGCTGTGCCCTCAGCTTGTTCTGCTAGAGTATCTGCCTCCCTGACAAGACAGGCAGACACATCTTCTAAGTTTGTCCTTCCTTTCTTAAGGTCCACCAGACACTGCTCAGCCAGCTTTCTTTTCTGACTCTGAGATTCCTTTTCTTTTCTGGGCTCGTTCTTCGTACGTTGCTTAAAACATCCGGGATCAAATGAGACATCTAAGATGATATCATCGTGCTAATCATGATCCGGCTAATTGGGTTCTTTGAACACTCCTGTTGTTTATGATTAGTATCGCTGGATTGAGTTATCTGAGAGTAACTGCGCGTTCTCGCGTTGGTTTAAAAGGGGACATGTATCGATATCAGAAACAGTGATCAGCAGCGCTGCTATTGGCTGTTCAGCACGGCCAAAGAACACGCCCAGTTTTTCTCCCAAGCAGAGCAAGCGCTTTTAATGCAAGGTTATGCCGAATTTCAGTCTTTAATTAAAACGCCAGGAACACCTCAAAGTGTGCAAAAGCCAGGAGAGAGTGCTGGCAAAAGTAGAAGACAAATTAAATGCGTTTGTGGTGGTCATGTTAGATGTTTTAATAACTTTAACGTTTTAATAACGTTATTATTATTATTTTATTTTTATTTTCATAATTTCATTGTAATGTCGAGTCACTAGGCTACACTATAATACATGGTGAAAGTGGAGTACAAAAATATTCTACTATTAATATTAATATCTAATAGCCTATTCTAAATATTCAACTGGTAATTTTACTAGGCCTTATAGGCCTACTAGTCTCTTTGAAAAAGGCACTGTTAAATAAATGATTAAATAAATGATAAATAAATGATTAAAGCAAACAGGAAAAGGGCTAATGATGCTCCTGACCCTGGCAGAAGAGCTGACCCTTGGGTTGATGTGAATCGGCCTGTTGTGAAGATTGGCAGCTCTTCCAGACCCACATCAGGGACCAGTAGCAGCAACACCTTCATTACTGGGAAATAAGACTTAAATTATCTTTGTACACTGTGAAATAATTTGTTGCTGCATTAAATTAAGTAGGCCTATAATCCAAATTGGCTGGTTTAGTCATTTCAACTGTCAAATCTTGAGTAATAATACATTGCTTTGTCTTGTGAAGTTGTGAAAGTAAAAACTGATAAACTTATGTTAATGTAAAAAGATTTTGCCATGAGTTATTATTCACATTGCACTGGAGAGTGAAGAAAACTTCTCAGATGACTGTCCTTTGGAGGAAGTACTTTAATTTAATTGATGGCTTTAATTGATTTATACTTGTGCCTATGCCTATTATTTCTGACAGGAGTCCACATGTACAGAAAGGCCTACAGAAGAGTCTGCACACAGCAGTGATGCAGGGGTGGGCAGTGTAGAGACAACTTTTCCTTTTTATTTGTTGCATGGGGCATGTGTGACACAAACGACACAGCATCCAAATTTGTTCCCTATGTGTGTCTTCAACAGAAAATAGAGTATTTTGAAAAAACAAAAATCAGGGGGAGAAATAGAACTTGACTAAGAAAAAAATTGCACTAGAAATAGAGTTGCTTCAAAACTTCAGAGTAAAATACACTATTTCACACAGAGTATTGCTGACCTTGCATAATATCTCTTATTAAAAGATGACTGAATAACTGGCTTTTCTTTACAAAGAAATATTGAAATAAAACTCTAAGCAAATAGAGTTTTGCAAATTTGTCTTGTCTTTTATTTTAGGCTTAATTAAACTTTTTTTTTTTCTGATGTTGGCAGTGTTGTGTAATATGGCACATGCAATGTCACAGGCCCTGTCAGGTGCAACCCTCAGGCTTCTCAGACCCTGAAATCTTCCCTTTAGTGGCCAAAGCTCATTTCATTGTGTGCCCTTGTCCTAGAGCTGCATTGTAACTGGTCTGGGGTTTGGGTCAGGGAATGGGGTCATAAAACACCTGTCTCCATGCAGGATCCTGTTGTAATCACTTGTATAATGGAAAAAATGCATTTCTCAGCATAAGTGTTTGTAATACCGTGAGTTTGATATTTATAATTTTCCTAACCACGTTCAAATAATGTGCATAAATGTGAATCTCTGAAAATTCTTGAGTCATGCAGATCCTGGCCATTTTGCTTTCACACTGATTTGTGATATGGAACATGGTCACACACCATCTAAGAGATTTTACTCAGTCAACTGCCTTTTAAAAAATATAGATATAATATTACTAATCTGGAATATTACAAATTGTAATAGTAATTTGGCTGCACATTTACATAAGCCCCCTTTCTGCTCACAAAATCCCTTCATTGAGGGCTTGCATTATCTTCATTAAAAATTATAATATACCATAAGAAAAAAAAACAAGAGCGAGGTAAACTTTGTGAATGGCACGACAGAAAGCTAATCAATTTCTACGCATCTCCAATAGTGAAGCCACTTCGCAAATAATTTTAGGGCAATGCAAACATTTTGTGCTGTTGTTGAAGCCCGACATCGAATCGAACATTAATGTGCATTTCCAACAAAATAATAACGTTAATGTATTTAAACGACACCCTCACGACGATCGTTTCACGAGAAAAAAATGAATAAATCTCAGAAATTAGGCTACACTATTGCGCTGCGCTAAAGGACTTCCTGTATCAGTCGCGATCTAATCCTGTTTACATGAAATAAGCCTGCTCGCGAGCAGGTTCAAGCTGACGGACCTGTTGCTATGACAGCAAGTCCAGGATGAGCTTCGAAGAACCAAACGATCCAAGATCATGGCAAATCGCCAACAATCAAATCCAGCTAACTGAGTTCAGCGACGTACGAAGAATCGAGCCCCTGATGCACTCTTGATCAAGAAAGAGTCTGTATTTTGACCGGGCTGCACCCACATATGCCATAAGTTCCTTGATAAGGGGGACCTGTGTGACATCCCCATGCATTGTAACAAAGTCACGAGCCTTTGTGCTACAATTGTGTCCTGTTGCATGTTTCTCGTCTCCACCTCCCTTGTTGATGGAAAATCCCTTTTCAACAGTGGCCTGGCCATGTGAAAGGAGCAGTAACTTCTGGCAAAACCCCAAGCAGCAGGGTAGGGACCTCTTAATCTCTCATGCAAGAAGGTGTCTAAGCGTCTTCTCAAATGGCTGGAAGGCAAGGAATTCTTCATTCCTTGCCTCAGGCAGACAGGAACGATTCAAACTGTTGGACAATGGCATCCCCTACAAAAAGTGTGAGAAAATAAGTCAGTTAAATATGCATAGACATGACTGAAAAATATTGGCACTCCTGTCTTTTTCTCTCTCATTTTTGTATTGTTACAATGCACATAAAGGAAATGTGTATCCTAAAACCTGTATAAGATAAAAAACACTATGGATGGATGCATGGATGCATGCATGCTTTATTGATACCCAAGGGGAAATTCAGGATTCTCTAAATGTCTTTAACAAAAACAGAACAGGTACAGGACCATTACAAGGGGGAATGAAAAAAGTGAAACATCCATGCTAACTAATACCCTGATAGGACATTGGAAAGTGTCAATTGTCAGAGCAAATCTCTGCAAATAATGGTCTGAATAAAGCCCAATAAAAAAATATAAGGATAGTTGAGCATGGTATTCAATCTTTGGTTCATAACCCCTCCCAAACCATTCCTACCAGCAGGTACACCTCCTGTCAGCTGCTTGTTCTTCAGGAATGTCTGGACAAGAGCCTTCATCTAATTTTTGCATCTGTCTGGGTCCCTGAACATGAGAGATCGGGTCCAGACACTCCATCTGCCTAACTGTAGCATATTTCAATGGGCTCTTCTCCAGTGCTCTTCTGACAGGCCCTGCATACAATCCCTCTTAAATTCAAGGATCCTTAGCTCTGCACTTTTACTGTCCTGGACAATAAAACAATACATGTCAGCAATATCAAAATGGAGTTAAGTACCACTAGAGCTGGGTATCGAGTTCAGTACTTTTTAGGTACCGAACCGAATTGTCTCAGTACTACTCGAGTATCGAAACATGCCTTGTTTTCGGTGCCACATTTCAATACCTAAGGGATTAATCTAGTCAACGTCACTGAAACAATGAATAAGCATGCAGCGTGATTGGCTGTGGTGGAAAAACACTAACGTTAGTTTACGTAGTTGCCCAGAGAGACATGGCTCGTCGCACTGTGAGGCTGCAGTGTGTGTGTGAGAGAAGACATTTAATGTATCTTTCATTTTAAATTACCTCTTGTTTGCTCCTCTTGTTTCCAAATCCACAAGCAAGTAGTGGAAGAAGCCCCGAAGAAGTGGATGATCAATTGAGTGCTTCTTATAGAGACCCTTCTTGGCCATCTCTACCCGGACATCAGTGGTCCACTTAGGTCCCCAGTACTGAAATCAAATAAACTAGGTGGTCAAATTATTGTGTATTTGTTCAAGAGAAAATAATGTGATGTGAAATTTTACCTCTGATAGTACTCCTCAAAGCCGGCCTCAGATGCTGCCTCCTGTTCAGAATCACTTCTCAGCACCCCTCGAGGAGCTGTGAGCAACCAACTGAAGGCCCAGGGAGGCTCTCAGCACCCTCTGAAGGAGCTGTGGCGAAGTGAAGATGGTGCAGGAAGGACTGAGGGAATATTCTTAACCACCAATACCTTCTTCTCCATCTCCTGTAAGAAGCTAATAAAAGCAAAACAGTGAATACACACACATTTGATAGAATATTGAGTATTGCACTGCAACAGGACAAAGCAGTGAGGCAGAAGATAAGCAACACACACCTGGCAAGTGGATCAGCCGATGCCAAAATCTCACAAATCCTCTGATATTCCCAAAACCGGCCGGTGTGAGAGACTCGGCCATCTCCTTCTTGGCCTTGATCACAGTATCTCTGATGTCCCCTCGCTGCTTCCCTGCATGCACACCGTCCGGAGATGGCCTGGAAGAGTGCGCGGTGCCTTCCTGCAGATCGGGCAAAGGAAGTACATCCTACTGTGGAAGTCAGCTTTTCCGTCCATTGCAACTATATCAACTCAAGATAAAACTCTCCTCGCTGCAAGATTTGTAGGAAAGTACTTCCCTCTGTGAAATGGTTCACTGATAAGCCCGGCTCAGTTTTAAAGGTGGGGTTTACGGCTTTTTTCTTTGCATGATTGTGTTTATGGGTGCAATATAACATGTATCTGTGGTTTTTCTTTTTTTAAAAGTCTTATTTTTCATAAATTTCACCTTTATTGTCAGCCGCGCTCTCCTCTTTCCCCTGAACGAGCGGTTCACTTCCTGATTCTATGAAAACACTCCCTCAGAATGACGTTGTGGGCTCAGATTGGTTCGCTTGGGCCGGTGTGTTGTGATTGGCTAAACTGTCGCTCACGTTGTCCGGAAGGTTAACGCCCATTACCTTTACGGGAGACGCGAAGCTCCGGTCCAGATGTAAATATATGTCGAACTGCAGTTCAGTTTCAGGCAGAATCAGACCGAGAAAGCCGCGATGAAGAGAGTCAAACAGAACCTCACCACACACGGCTCTTAATAAAGGTTTCTGAATGATAATTTGCTAAATTTTTTTTTACTTTATGCACGTTTGTTTTACATAAGATCATCTGACTGGCAACAATAGCAACTGGCTGGCTACTAATGTGATACTCAAACAGCATTAGCATGTTTATGTTCTTGATCAAATCGAAATAACGTACATAAAACATATTTAACATGAAAAATACATTTACAACATTAGTACTTATACAAAATTCAGGTCCATAATGTTTGTACGCGTTTGTCAGTGACACAAAATAGCATAATCACTAGCCTATAAAGCCAGCGCTGGCATTTTAAAAATAATAAAACACAAGGCTACGTCTGGAATTATACATGCAAATACATTTAAAATGATTAAGTCTTAGCCTACTTACAGGTTGTGTCCGGTTGTGTCTGCCTCTTGTTTTAAAGTTGGATCTGCTTCATGTTTAGTACCAGTTTCTTGTTGAATTTTGAATTCGTGGAGATTCTGGAAGCTGTCTTCCGGAAAATGCGCAGCACAGAGAGCTAGATTACGATCGTCACTTTCAGGAACATAATCAAACATAAATTGTATCCATTGTTGTCGAAGTACAGCGTCCGTGGGAAGTCCGAAACACAGAAGACCTGACAGCTGCGTGAACACAACTCACTCGACGAGGAGCTGCTGAAATATGATCATGCCCGTTTCTGCATATTCCAGAGGGAGTGGTTGATGCAAATGTGTGGGTTCAGTGACGTACCATAACCCAGCTGTAGTCCAAAGCGAGTCGTTTTTGTAGGCATTTATACTTCCTGATGTTTAAAAGACGATATCTCTGCTTACACTAAACTTTCAGCATTGCAACTTTGCAGATACTGTTCATGCACCAACAGCAACATTACACACTATTTAAAATCAAAAAAGTGAAATCGCAGTAAACCCGCCCTTTAAATCAGCCAATCAGAGCACAAGCTCCCATCAAGGTGTGAACGGCCCATTGCATGGGCTACAAGTGAAGACTTGTGTCTGATTTCTCAAAACTGTCACCGGACCAACTCATCGTCTTAATCATATACACGATTTAATTATATCATATGGAACCGATCCAACCGATAAAGATATCATTCCTCAAAGTGACGATGTCACTGACCATTACATGGTTACTTGCATAATACGTACTGCTGTAATATGTCATGCTGCGCCACGTTATCGACCAGGTAGAACAATTCTTCCATCCACCATAGATCATTTCTCAAATAGCTTATCTGATTTGACTCAGCTGCTGCCTGAACCCAAACAAACAGATGAACTAGATGAACTAACTAGCACTATGAGCTCCATTCTCTTAGAACATTGGATATTGTTGCACCCATTAGATTAAAAAAGGTCAGAGAAAAAAGTATAGCACCATGGTACAATAATACTACGTATGTTTTAAAGAGAGAGTACCCGTAATTTAGAGCGTAAATGGAAAACAACTAATTTAGAGGTCTTTAAAATCGCGTGGAAAGACAGTATGTCACGTCATAAAAAGGCTCTTAAAATGGCCAGGGCTGAGCACCTCAGCAAACTAATAGAAAACAACCAAATTAAAGCTGCAAGCAGCGATGGGCTGGGCCCTCGCACCTGTAGTGCGTCGGGATGTGAGGCGGCCGCGTTACACATTCTGCAGCTGAGCCGGTGCGGCTGTGAATTTGCTAAGCAGCTTCGTTAAAGGTCACTTCCTGTTGCCAGCAGGTGGCGCTATGACTGTGGGTGAATGTCGTCATGTAGATTTGTTCAGGGCAGGACTCTTGTCAAATGTGTAAAATTTCACACAGATCTGGGCATTCACAGCCAAGTTACTACAACTTCCTGTTTCATGGCGAATCATCGACGCCACGGACATGCCCATTGACGAAAGCACAACTTTACATCGCCAATGCCTTTAGAAGGCACAGCAGAAATGTGAAGTCGATCCCGACTTAAATCCCTAGGAGGAGTTATTTAAAGTACGGAGTGTGTAAATCGTCCCAAAATGGCCACCAAATTCAAAATGGTGGACTTCCTGTCGAGTTTAGGGCATCGCTCCAAGAGACTTTTCTGTGCGTCTGGACATGGTAAATGTACCACAGAAATTTCGTACATGTCGGTCAAACATGCGGCGGAGGCTGCTTCGTTAAAGGTCATTTCCTGTTGCCACTAGGTGGCGCTATGACTGTGGGTGAATGTCGGCATGTGGATTTGTTCAGGGCGGGACTCTTGTCAAATGTGTAAAATTTGGTGCAGATCTGGGCATTTACAGCCAAGTTACTACAACTTCCTGTTTCATGGCGAATCATCGATGCCACGGACACGCCCATTGACGAAAACACGCAGATAGCACAACTTTACATCGTCAATGCCTTTAGAAGGCACAGCAGAAATTTGAAGTCGATCCAGACTAAATCCCTAGGAGGAGTTAGTTTAAAGTACGGAGTGTGTAAATCGTCCCAAAATGGCCGCCAAATTCAAAATGGCGGACTTCCTGTCGAGTTTAGGGTCAGGGTTCTTGAGGGCTTTTTTGTGCGTTTTGACATGATACACGTCCCCACCAAATTTCATGCATGTAGGTTGAACGTAGACGAGGGGCTAATTTTTTCCAATTTTCTAGGTGGCGCTCAGCGAGCCATTTTGCCCCGCCCATCCGCGAAACCCACAAAATACGAAAATTTTCACCAGTCCTGACATGCGTGCCAAATTTGGTGAGTTTTTGAGCATGTTGCGGCTGGCGAAAATGGCGCCACTTTTGCAGAAAAAAGAAAAATTAAAGCTGCAAGCAGCGATGGGCGGGCCCTCGCACCTGTAGCACGTCGGGTTGTGAGGCAGCCGCGTTGCATATTCTGGAGCTCAGACGGTACGGCTGTGAATTTGCTACGCTGCTTTGTTAAAGGTCACTTCCTGTTGCCAGCAGGTGGCGCTATGACTGTGGGTGAATGTTGGCATGTAGATTTGTTCAGGGTGGGACTCTTGTCAAAATGTGTAAAATTTTGTGCAGATCTGGGCATTTACAGCCAAGTTACTACAACTTCCTGTTTCATGGCGAATCATCGACGCCACGGACACGCCCATTGACGAAACACGCAGATAGCACAACTTTACATCGTCAATGCCTTTAGAAGGCACAGCAGAAATGTGAAGTCGATCCGAACTAAATCCCTAGGAGGAGTTCGTTAAAGTACGGAGTGTGTAAATCGTCCCAAAATGGCCGCCAAATTCAAAATGGCGGACTTCCTGTCGAGTTTAGGGTAGGGGTTCTTGAGGCTTTTTGGTGCGTTTTGACATGATACACGTCCCCACCAAATTTCATGCATGTAGGTTGAACGTAGACGAGGGGCTAATTTTTTCCAATTTTCTAGGTGGCGCTAGCGAGCCATTTTGCCCCGCCCATCCGCGAAACCCACAAAATACGAAATTTTTCACCAGTCCTGACATGCGTGCTAAATTTGGTGACTTTTTGAGCATGTTGTGGCCACGGAAATGCCGCTTTGCAGAAAAAAAATAAATAAAAATAAAAATAAAAAATAAATAAATAATCCCAACAGTTTCAATAGGGCCTCGCACAGCTAGTGCTCGGGCCCTAAAAATAAAAAAATAATCCCAACAGTTTCAATAGGGCCTCGCACAGCTAGTGCTCGGGCCCTAAAAATAACCCTAACAGTTTCAAGAGGGGCCTCGCACCGTTAGTGCTCGGGCCCTAATAATCCAAGGTTTTTATCTAACTCTGTGGCTAGACTAACAAATAAACAGACGACACCTGAACAAAATATCCCGTTACAGTTTAGGAGTAATGATTTCATGAACTTCTTCACCGAGAAAATTGAAAGCAACAGAATCACAATCGTAAACTCTCAATCTTTGCTTGCGCCTTACAATTCAGCCGCAATTATCACCCTGCAAGAACAATAAAAATGCTTTACAACCATATGTGGCCTAACGGTTACCGGCAAGACAGCAGTCAGCCTTTTATGGAAATATTTCTTAATATAATTTTAGTTCGACTACGCCACCTAGGGACTTGCACCCTAAGAATTTCAAGCCACCGGCTCTTATCTGCTCAAAGCACACAGGTTCGTTCAGCTAGTAACTGGGCAGAGTCATGGGTTCTAACTGAAAATACTTTATTTTTAATAAGCCTCAAAGCACTATAAAACCACTCCTCATGGAGTATTAGAAGAGATACAGTCTCAACACATGCACAAAAGCATTGACAAAAAAACAAACAAAGGAGTTGAAAAATGTAAATAACAATAAAAAACAAGAAGAAAAATAAATCAAAAACAGGGATGAAATCACATTCATTTACATGACCATACAGGGCTGAGGAACATCTACTTTGGCACCAACGGCTGGAAGTGGTCTACAAGAAAAGCAAAAAGAAAACCCTCACTCAATACTCACACACCACCACACCACACAAGTGAAATAGAGCACTCTCAGTGAACGGGAGACCCCACTACCACAGCCCCAAGACACTCGCATAGTGGCCCTCAGCTCCTGTATGGAAAATAAAAAAGAAATAAATACAGATACAACACACAATTTCACACAACTGAGAATATAACTAATATAACTACAAGAGAATAATAAGCACAACAATGGGTCCGCAAGTACAGGAGGAAAACTCCTTTTAGTCACTGACACAAAAAGACAGAATATTCCGAAAATCAACTTAAGAAAATAATAAACACAATGAACCCACAAACCACAGGAGAAAAACTCCTTTAGTCAAAATATTCAGTAAATCAACTTAAATCAAACACAAAACAATAAAACCTAGAATCAGTGAAACATACAAAAACAAAAGAAAATACGGACCAATTCTCTTCACTACTGTAGACAAGACAAACCAGACAAAAGGAAAAACATGAACATTAAATCTGGGCGAGACAACAGCGCTGGGCGGGCCACTTGTACTACTGCCAAATATGGCAGCACATCATATACCCAACCCAGGATGATTAAGTTTATGTAGGTGAAATGCAGCTGATGCACAAATGCACACGGACGCTGAATAAATAACTTGCAAACGCCAACCAAGTATGGCGATCTCGTTTACATAGGTGAACTGCAGCTGATGCACAAATGCCACGGACGCTGAATAAATAACTTGCAAACGCCAACCTATCCAACACAAAGATATAAAGGGTCAGCGTACGGTCACATTGATCCTGGTGGAAGGGCGATTCAATACATACCAAGGATGGCGATCTCGTTTACATAGGTGAACTGCAGCTGATGCACAAACGCCACTAAGCAACCGACGCCACTGGACACTGAAATGATACAAACACTATAAGTGTTCGTGTGGGCTTAATGTTGGCGCACGTCACCAACATTAAGCCCACACGAACGCCAATCACCTGAGTAAACAACCGGCCAACCCCAACCTATCCGCTCCTGTATTAAGTGGTCCAACTGATATGGATGCTACCTCCCAGTCTATAAGCGGCAGCGGGGGATATTTAATAGTCATATCCTCAGGAAACAGATTAAACGCAAACACTTACACATACCTGTTTCCTGCAGCACGTCGAGACAAAATTACGACACAGAATGGGGCGGGTGTTTCAACCGATCGCATCACCAACCAGGCGCAGCCATTTAAATACGCAATTCCTCATTTGACAACCAATGGGTGACATCTACATCACCCCCACACTACACATAGAACAAAAAGAGTTAAATAAACTTATCACTTCATGTTTATTAGATCCTATACCCACTAAACTATTGAAAGAAGTGTTACCTATCGTGGAAGAGCCTCTTCTTAATATTATTAACTCATCTTTATCTTTAGGTCATGTTCCAAGAACGTTCAAGCTGGCAGTTATAAAACCTCTCATTAAGAAACCACAATTAGATCCAAATAACCTAGCAAATTACAGACCCATCTCAAATCTTCCATTTATGTCAAAAATATTAGAAAAAGTTGTGTCCGCTCATCTCGGCTCTTTCTTGCAAGAAAACGACATCTATGAAAAGTTTCAGTCTGGATTCAGGCCACATCATAGCACAGAAACTGCGCTTGTTAGAATCACAAATGATCTACTTGTAGCTTCGGACCAATGCTGTATCTCAATACTAGTTTTTCTTGATCTTAGCGCTGCGGTCGATACTATAGATCACACAATACTCTTAGATCGACTGCAGAACTACACTGGTGTTCAAGGACAAGCGTTAAGCTGGTTCAGGTCATACTTATCTGACCGCTACCATTTCGTCTACTTAAATGGAGAAAAATCTGATCATAACTTCGGCAAACTATGGAGTGCCGCAGGGATCTGTGTTAGGCCCTCTATTATTCTCAATATATATGCTGCCACTTGGTAATATTATAAGGAAACATGGAATTAGTTTCCATTGTTATGCTGATGACACTCAAATATATATTTCATCACGGCCAGATGAATACGCTAAATTATCCAAATTGACAGATTGTGTTAAAGATTTAAAAAGATATTAGGATGCCCTGTTACTTTATCCGCTACAGTAAAAGACCTGGGTGTAAAAGACTGCAACCTGTCTTTTGAAAAGCATATTTCATATGTTACAAAAACAGCCTTTTTCCACCTTAGAAACATTGCTAAGCAACATAACATGCTATCTCTTTCTGATGCAGAAAAGTTAGTTCAGTGCATTCATGACCTCGAGACTAGATTACTCTAATGCTTTATTAGCTGGTTGTCCTGCATCCTCAATAAACAAGCTACAGTTAGTCCAAAATGCAGCCGCTAGAGTTCTTACTAGATCAAGAAAATATGATCATATAACACCTATTCTATCATCACTTCATTGGTTACCTATAAAGTTCCGTATTAATTACAAGGTATTGCTTTTGACTTATAAAGCTCTAAATTGTTTAGCTCCAGTCTATATAACAGATCTTCTATCGCCCTACAATCCATCGCGCTCTTTAAGATCACTAAATTCGAGGCTTCTGGTCATTCCTAGGATATCCAGATCCACCAAAGGAGGGAGAGCATTTTCACATTTAGCTCCAAAGCTCTGGAAAGGCCTTCCTGATATTGTTTGTTGCTCAGACTCGCTCTCCCAGTTTAAAACTAGAATAAAGACGCATTTATTTAGCCTGGCATTCATATAATTTTTTATCTTACAGTTACTGTATATTTGGCCTCTAGTTCATAAACGCCAGAGAAGAACTGGCTCCCGACTGAGCCTGGGTTCTCCCAAGGTTTTTTTCCCCCCAAGTTTTATGACACGGTCGGGTCACTTGATGGAGTTTTCGGTTCCTTGCCACTGTGGCCTTTGCCACTGTGGCAGATAACTCTGAATGGATGCTGGGTGAAGAACTTGATGGAGATGACGATCCACCTAAAATTGTAGTGTCTAAACTGGAGTCTGACAATGTCTCTGGAAGGGTGGTGAAAAGGACCTTCAGTGTCCACAGACAGCCTATTTGTCCTTAGTTACTTAATTCGGGAACGTGGCGTCAGGGGATTAAGCTTCTTTGACAGCCTGTTGACAAAAATCCCTCAGCGCTGCGCGGCGCCTCCCAATAATTTTTTGATCCCCAAACGACGCCTATGGTTTGATCCGGCCTCTCCCACTGAGGCCGGGGACGGTGGTCCCGTCTCCTGAGACCCTGCGGGGCCCCGCAACGGGGCAAAATGGCCCTAAAAATGCTTTTCCAACACCCGGTCAGGTTAAGTCACAGGAAGGATGCAGTATCGACTTAGAAATTTTCAGCGTGTCAATGTGTTCAAGTCCAAGCTATAACTTATTTGACAGTCATTCTAGGCTGTTCGTGGACAGTACATTAAATAGTCATATTTCATAAATACAGTGCTCATATGTGGTTTAACCTGTTGTATGCCACACAGGGGTCACAATGTAACACACTGATGTACATTACAGCCATTAATTATGCATACTTTGCATAATATTCAACTGTCCACAGACTGCATATAGGAGCTATGTCAAATAGGTTACAGGATGGATACAGTCGGTCAAGTCCCAGCTGTAACTTATTTGACAGTCCTTTTAGGCTGTTTGTGGACAGTACATTAAATGGTCATATTTCATAAATACAGCGCTCATATGTGGTTTAACCTGTTGTATGCCACACAGGGGTCACAATGTAACACACTGATGTACAGTACAGCCATTAATTATGCATACTTTGCATAATATTCAACTGTCCACACCACTGCATATAGGAGCTCTGTCAAATAGATTACAGGATGGATGCTCTTTCTGAATTAGACATTTTCAGCGGGTCAGATCCTGTAAAGATTTGGGGATTTCACACTATGTGGTGTAGTCCAGTCAGTAACTTATTAAGCTGCAAGTTGGATGCCGATTTTGACTGGGTGTATCTTGAGAGTCAAGACGACTTTGGGCTCCATACTCTGGGGTCATGAAGGACCCATGGGTGCCCCTCCACACCCGGACTTTGGAGCTACAAGTCGGCGTGGTTTCCGAGATACGCCCGGTCAAAGCTGTAACAGAAGTGGCCGTTACTCCGGAACCAAGCCGACTTCGGGCTCCATGCTCTGGGGTTATGGGGGGCCTGCGGGGCCCTTCCCTTGCCCCAATTTTGGAGCTCCAAGTCGGCGGTGGTTTCCGGAGATAGGCCCGGTCAAAGCTAGACCGGAAGTGGCCGTATCTCGGAAACGGAAGGTCCCAGGGGCTTGCGACGGTGGGAGTAGAAGGGGCCCCATGGGCCCTCAGTAATGCCCTGAGTTTGGAGCTCCAACTCGGCTCAACTCCCGAGACACACCCACTTACACATGAGGGACTTTTGGACAAAAAGGACTACATCTCGGAAACGGCGGGACCCAGCCGGATTGCCCTTTGGGGTGATGAGGCCCCTCTAGGGGCCCTCTCAGACCCCAGAGTCCCGAGGCTCTGGGACCCTTCCTTCTGAAGTGCACCCTTTCCTGTGGGGCCCCGTATCTCAGACCCTGGGGGCGCTAGAAGCACGGGCATGGGCCCGTTGGAGAGGGCTCCTCGGGACCTTACTTTGACCCGAGTTTGGTGTGGCTAGGCCGCTGGGTCCCCGAGTTATGGCCGTTCAAAGTTCGGTGCCATCCTGCAACCTAATCAACAGAGACCCTATATGCTTCCTCCTGGACGTTGATTTAACGGCTCATATTTCACAATCTACAGTGCTTTTATGAGGGGAAACCTAATGTGCACCACACTGGGGACACAGCTCCACACACTCATGTACATTACAGCCAGTAATTATGCACAATTTGCATAATATTCGAACGTCCAGGGAGGAGCCTATTGGGAGCCCGTCAAATAGGTTACAGGATGGATGCTCTTTATGACTTAGAAATTTTCAGCGGGTCAGATCCTGTAAAGATTTGGGGATTTCACCCTATGTGGTGAAGTCCAGTCAGTAACTTATTAAGCTACAAGTTGGATGCCGATTTTGACTGGGTGTGTCCGTGAGCCAAGCCGACTTTGGGCTCCATACTCTGGGGTCGTGGGGGTCCCATGGGTGCCCCTCAACACCCGGACTTTGGAGCTTCAAGTGGGCGTGGTTTCTGAGGTATGACCTGTCCAGAGATCACCTATAAGAGCTCTGTCAAATAGGTTACAGGATGGATGCTCTTTCTGACTTAGAAATTTTCAGCGGGTCAGATCCTGTAAAGATTTGGGGATTTCACTCTATGTGATGAAGTCCAGTCAGTAACTTATTAAGCTACAAGTTGGATGCCGAATTTGACTGGGTGTATCTCGAGAGCCAAGCCGACTTTGGGCTCCATACTCTGGGGTCATGAGGGGCCCATGGGTGCCCCTCCACACCCAGACTTTGGAGCTCCAAGTGGGCGTGGTTTCTGAGGTATGACCTGTCCACAGACCACCTATAAGAGCTCTGTCAAATAGGTTACAGCATGGATGCTCTTTCTGACTTAGACATTTTCAGCGGGTCAGATCCTGTAAAGATTTGGGGATTTCACACTATGTGGTGAAGTCCAGTCAGTAACTTATTAAGCTACAAGTTGGATGCCGAATTTGACTGGGTGTATCTCGAGAGCCAAGCCGACTTTGGGCTCCATACTCTGGGGTCACTGAGGGGCCCATGGGTGCCCCTCCACACCCACGAGTTTGGAGCTCGCAAGCCTGGCGTGGTTTCGAGATACGCTCGGTCAAAGCTAGACCGGAAGTGGCTATCTCGGAAACGGAAGGTCCCAGGGGCTCGGCAACGGTGGGAGTAGAGAGGGCCCCATGGGCCTCAGTAATGCCCCTGAGTTTGGAGCTCCAAATCGGCTCAACTCCCAGACACACCCACTTACACACGAGGACTTTTGAACAGAAAGGACTACATGTCGGAAACGGCGGAGGCTCAGCGGATTGTCCTTCGGGAGATGAGGCCCCTCTAGGGGCCTCTCAGGCCCCCAGAGTCCCGAGGCTCTGGGACCCTTCCTTCTGAAGTGCACCCTTTCCTGTGGGGCCCCGTCATGTCGGACCCTGGGGGCGCTCAGAAGCACGGGCATAGGGCCCGTTGGAGAGGGCCCCATCGGGACCTTACTTTTAACCCGAGTTTGGTGTGGCTAGGCCACTGGGTCCCCGAGTTATAGCCGTTCAAAGTTCGGTGCCATCCTGCCAACCTAATCAACAGAGACCCTATAGGCTTCCTCCTGGACGTTGATTTAAACGGCTCATGTTTCACATCTACATTGGTTATTTGTAGGTCAGACCTGTTGTGCGCCACGCAGGGGACATGCACTCAACACACTGATGTACAGTACAGCCATCAATTATGCGTTAGTATGCCTTAATAATCGACTGTCCACAGACAGCCTATTTGGACCCCACTAAATAAGCTACAGGGTGGATGCTCTTCTTCGACTTAGGTTTTTGGGAGCGAGTGGATTCTGGGGAACTTTGGGTTCGGGAGTGTGGATTCTGGGGAACTTTGGCTCTGGTGTTCTTATACTTGCAATTTATCAGGTGAAACCTACTCTACATCCACACTGGGGACACAGCACTACACACTGGCACCGACTCAGAGAACCAGACCTCCAGGCAGGGACCCCCACCTCGGTCCACCGTCTGCCTGACTCAGAGAACCAGAGCTCCGGGAAGGGACCCCCACCTCAGGTCCACCCTCTGCCCGACTCAGAGAACCAGAGCTCCGGGCAGGGACCCCCACCGAGGTCCACCCTCTGCCCGACTCAGAGAACCAGAGCTCCGGGCAGGGACCCCCACCGAGGTCCACCCCTCTGCCCGACTCAGAGAACCAGAGCTCCGGGCAGGGACCCCACCGAGGTCCACCCTCTGCCCGACTCAGAGAACCAGAGCTCCGGGCAGGGACCCCCACCGAGGACCACCCTCTGCCCGACTCAGAGAACCAGAGCTCCGGGCAGGGACCCCCACCGAGGTCCACCCTCTGCCCGACTCAGAGAACCAGAGCTCCGGGCAGGGACCCCCACCTAGGTCCACCCTCTGCCCGACTCAGAGAACCAGAGCTCCGGGCAGGGACCCCCACCGAGGTCCACCCTCTGCCCGACTCAGAGAACCAGAGCTCCGGGCAGGGACCCCACCGAGGTCCACCCTCTGCCCGACTCAGAGAACCAGGTCCCCAGCCCCGGTCCACCCTCGCCCGACTCAGAGAACCAGGGCTACGGCGACCCCACCGAGGACCACCCTCTGCCCGACTCAGAGATCCAGAGCTCCGGGCAGGGACCCCACCAGAGGACTCACCCTCTGCCCGACTCGGAGACCAGAGCTCCGGGCAGGGACCCCCACCGAGGTCCACCCTCTGCCCGACTCAGAGAACCAGAGCTCCAGGCAGGGACCCCCACCAAGGTCCACCCTCTGCCCGACATCGGGGAACCAGAGCCCCAGACAAGGGACCCCCGCCTAGGTCCACCCTCTGCCCGACTCGGAGAACCAGAGCTACCCCACAGCCCCGGCCTCCACCCTCACCCGTGCACCAGGCGAACCCGGGGGTCCCACACTTAAGCCCGGGATTACTGACCCAGCAGACCCGCGCCACCAGAGAACCAGGCCACTGGTCACCCAAAATCGACTTAGGTTTTGGCCGCCGGTCTGGTTCTCTGGTTCCCTTCCGGCACGAGGTACTCAGCCTTCAGCTGACTTGGAGAACCAGAGCTCTGGGCAGGGACCCCCACCTAGGTACACCCTCTGCCCAGACTCAGAGAACCAGAGCTCCAGGCAGGGACCCCCACCAAGGTCCACCCTCTACCCAACATGGGGAACCAGAGCCCCGGACAGGGACCCCCACCTAGGTCCACCCTCTGCCCGACTCGGAGAACCAGAGCTACCCCACAGCCCCGGCCTCCACCCTCACCCCGTGCACCAGGCGAACCCGGGGGTCCCACACTTAAGCCCGGGATTACTGACCCAGCAGACCCGCGCCACCAGAGAACCAGGCCACTGGTCACCCAAAATCGACTTAGGTTTTGGCCGCCAGGCTTGCATTTATCCAGGAGGCCCTATCCCTCCAGTGAGTTTATCCCGCAGCCAGAGACACCCATATTCACCATCTCTCATGAAGCCTCGAAGGCACGTTTTAGGACCGTCTTAGCTCCAAGTGTACCACCAGGGGTGGCTGTTAAATCTGCCTTGACCCAGGAGGTCACAGCTTTCCTAGGGCTGGCCAAGCGAGTACCGAGTGCCTGGATCTACCACAGTTACCACACTGTTTTGGACTTAAGGTTTTGGATCATCTCCTGGAGGCCCTCTCCCTCCAGGAGTTCCTCCCCAGCCAGAGTGCCTCAGACTGGGCTTGCATTTCTCCAGGAGGCCCTCATCCCTCCTGGAGTCCCACCCCAGCCAGAGTGCTCCTGGCTGGGCTTGCATTTCTCCTGGAGGCCCTCTCCCTCCAGGAGTTCCTCCCAGCCAGAGTGCCCCAGGCTGGGCTTGCATTTCTCCAGGAGGCCCTATCCCTCCAGGAGTTCCCTCCACAGCCAGAGTGCCCAGGCTGGGCTTGCATTTATCCAGGAGGCCCTATCCCTCCAGGAGTTTATCCCCAGCCAGAGACACCCATATTCACCATCTCTCATAAAAGCCCGAAGGTACGTTTTAGGACCGTCTTAGCTCCAAGTGTACCACCAGGGGTGGCTGTTAAATCTGCCCTTGACCCAGGAAGGGTCACCTTTCCTGGGGCTGGCCAAGGAGTACCGAGTGCCTGGATCTCCACAGTTACCACACTGTTTTGGACTTAGGTTTTGGATCACTCCTGGAGGCCCTCACCCTCCAGGGAGTTCCTCCCCAGCCAGAGTGCTCCAGGCTGGGCTTGCATTTCTCCTGGAGGCCCTCTCCCTCCAGGAGTTCCTCCCCAGCCAGAGTGCCTCAGACTGGGCTTGCATTTCTCCAGGAGGCCCTATCCCTCCTGGAGTCCCACCCCAGCCAGAGTGCTCCTGGCTGGGCTTGCATTTCTCCTGGAGGCCCTCTCCCTCCAGGAGTTCCTCCCCAGCCAGAGTGCCCCAGGCTGGGCTTGCATTTATCCAGGAGGCCCTATCCCTCCAGGAGTTTATCCCCAGCCAGAGACACCCATATTCACCATCTCTCATACAAGCCCGAAGGTACGTTTTAGGACCGTCTTAGCTCCAGGTGTACCACCAGGGGTGGCTGTTAAATCTGCCCTTGACCCAGGAAGGGTCACCTTTCCTGGGGCTGGCCAAGGAGTACCGAGTGCCTGGATCTCCACAGTTACCACACTGTTTTGGACTTAGGTTTTGGATCACTCCTGGAGGCCCTCACCCTCCAGGAGTTCCTCCCAGCCAGAGTGCCCCAGGCTGGGCTTGCATTCATCCAGGAGGCCCTCTCCCTCCAGGAGTTCCTCCCCAGCCAGAGTGCCTCAGACTGGGCTTGCATTTCTCCAGGAGGCCCTATCCCTCCTGGAGTCCCACCCCCAGCCAGAGTGCTCCTGGCTGGGCTTGCATTTCTCCTGGAGGCCCTCTCCCTCCAGGAGTTCCTCCCCAGCCAGAGTGCCCCAGGCTGGGCTTGCATTTATCCAGGAGGCCCTATCCCTCCAGGAGTTTATCCCCAGCCAGAGACACCCATATTCACCATCTCTCATACAAGCCCGAAGGTACGTTTTTAGGACCGTCTTAGCTCCAGGTGTACCACCAGGGGTGGCTGTTAAATCTGCCCTTGACCCAGGAAGGGTCACCTTTCCTGGGGCTGGCCAAGGAGTACCGAGTGCCTGGATCTCCACAGTTACCACACTGTTTTGGACTTAGGTTTTGGATCACTCCTGGAGGCCCTCACCCTCCAGGAGTTCCTCCCCAGCCAGAGTGCTCCAGGCTGGGCTTGCATTTCTCCTGGAGGCCCTCTCCCTCCAGGAGTTCCTCCCCAGCCAGAGTGCTCCAGGCTGGGCTCTGCATTTCTCCAGGAGGCCCTATCCCTCCTGGAGTCCCACCCCCAGCCAGAGTGCTCCTGGCTGGGCTTCATTCTCCTGGAGGCCCTCTCCATCCAGAGTTCCTCCCAGCCAGTGTGCCCAGGCTGAGGCTCTGCATTTCTCCAGGAGGCCCTATCCCTCCAGGAGTCTCCCCCAGCCAGAGACACCCATGTTCACCATCTCTCATACCAGTTCCCACACTGTTTTGGACTTAGGTTTTGGATCACTCCTGGAGGCCCTCTCCCTCCAGGAGTTCCTCCCTAGCCAGGCTTGCATTTCTCCTGGAGGCCCTATCCCTCCAGGAGTTCCTCCCCAGCCAGAGTGCCCCAGGCTGGGCTTGCATTTATCCAGGAGGCCCTATCCCTCCAGGAGTTTATCCCCAGCCAGAGACACCCATATTCACCATCTCTCATAAAGCCCGAAGGTACGTTTTTAGGACCGTCTTAGCTCCAAGTGTACCACCAGGGGTGGCTGTTAAATCTGCCCTTGACCCAGGAAGGGTCACCTTTCCTGGGGCTGGCCAAGGAGTACCGAGTGCCTGGATCTCCACAGTTACCACACTGTTTTGGACTTAGGTTTTGGATCACTCCTGGAGGCCCTCACCCTCCAGGAAGTTCCTCCCCAGCCAGAAGTGCCTCAGGACTGGGCTTGCATTTCTACCAGGAGGCCCTCTCCCTCCAGGAGTTCCTCCCCAGCCAGAGTGCCTCAGGCTGGGCTTGCATTTCTCCAGGAGGCCCTATCCCTCCTGGAGTCCCACCCCAGCCAGAGTGCTCCTGGCTGGGCTTGCATTCTCCTGGAGGCCCTCTCCCTCCAGGAGTTCCCTCCCAGCCAGTGTGCCCCAGGCTGGGCTTGCATTTATCCAGGAGGCCCTATCCCTCCAGGAGTTTATCCCCAGCCAGAGACACCCATATTCACCATCTCTCATACAAGCCCGAAGGTACGTTTTAGGACCGTCTTAGCTCCAGGTGTACCACCAGGGGTGGCTGTTGAATCTGCCCTTGACCCAGGAAGGGTCACCTTTCCTGGGGCTGGCCAAGGAGTACCGAGTGCCTGGATCTCCACAGTTACCACACTGTTTTGGACTTAGGTTTTGGATCACTCCTGGAGGCCCTCACCCTCCAGGAGTTCCTCCCCAGCCAGAGTGCCCCAGGCTGGGCTTGCATTCATCCAGGAGGCCCTCTCCCTCCAGGAGTTCCTCCCCAGCCAGAGTGCTCGCAGGCTGGGCTTGCATTTCTCCAGGAGGCCCTATCCCTCCTGGAGTCCCTCCCCCAGCCAGAGTGCTCCTGGCTGGGCTTGCATTTCTCCTGGAGGCCCTCTCCGTCCAGGAGTTCCTCCCCAGCCAGAGTGCCCCAGGCTGGGCTTGCATTTATCCAGGAGGCCCTATCCCTCCAGGAGTTTATCCCCAGCCAGAGACACCCATATTCACCATCTCTCATACAAGCCCGAAGGTACATTTTTAGGACCGTCTTAGCTCCAAGTGTCCACCACCAGGGGTGGCTGTTAAATCTGCCCTTGACCCAGGAAGGGTCACCTTTCCTGGGGCTGGCCAGAGGAGTACCGAGTGCCTGGATCTCCACAGTTACCACACTGTTTTGGACTTAGGTTTTGGATAACTCCTGGAGGCCCTCACCCTCCAGGAGTTCCTCCCA
>JAQIUQ010001718.1:108999-157125 GCA_030378365.1 Hybognathus amarus | reverse complement strand
GAGAAAGATGACAGAAGCCAAGCATTTGAAAAAGACAAAGTTTTTTGTTACACGAGACAGACACACACACACACACACACAGAAAAAGAGAAAGTACCTTACAGATACAGCAGTGAGTGAAGCAGTTCTTCACTTGTTGTTCTAAATGTTTTTTTCTTTTTTTCTTCTTCTCTCCCATTTCACTGAACTGGAACTGCAGTATACTATGGGCATGCTTTCTCTCGTTTCAAGGTCCTGAAAAATAAATAGAACCGCTATCAGTTATTTCATAAAAAAAAATAATCCTTTCAATTTAAAATGAAGAAGCTTCTACACAGTGCAAATATACCATGTGTACACTTTTGTATTTTAATCACAAAAATGAGAATGAAATTACAAACGAATAAAAAAGTTGATTCATGATACAAATTAATAAATTACTTAAAATTCCAATGATATACATTTAAATCTATTCTATTTCACAATGCATTACAACAGATTTATCTGCAACTTACTATAATGCACACCTGACTTTACAGACCTTAGTCTTTTCCTCAAGCTCCCGTGTTTCAAACAGCATCTCCTCCAGTTCCATTAAAGAGTCTTTTAAAGTGTCCACTTCATACATCATATTGGTCTTCTCATTGTCCAGCTGTGCATTGGACACCATGGCCTTACGGTACTTCTCTTCCACTTCCAAAAGGGAATCCTTCAAAAAGTCAGACACCATATTAAAAACAGTACACTCACAAATACACCTCTGAACATGTATTACAATATACCAACTAAATTAACCATGAAACAGACGTTTAGACTACATTCCAAAATATATCATGAAGAAGGATGTGTAACTATGTTTTGAAGAAAAATATCAAGTCAAAGATGGAAGCAAGGCAGAGAAATCAGACATGTGATAGAGAAGTATAAACATGCAAGATGAGAGCCAGATAAGAACCAGAGGCTAGATATCACATCATTTCATCATGTTCCCAATGGGCCACTCGCCGATTAAAAAGCACAAATTCGTCATATGTAACTCAGATAAAGCAGGTTATTGCTGGGGTTTGGACTGGCACTGTCTTTACCAGACATGTACCTTGAGCTCTTTGAGGTTCTGCATGTGCTTTGCCTCCACATCTTGAATCTGATCCTTAAGCTCATGGATCTCCTGAATGAAAAGCATGAAAGAGTGAGAATGAAAAAGGAAGGATAAAGAAGGCAGTGCAGTAAGAGCAATGGAAATGTAAAGGTATAGGTGCTCAGTCCTAACTCCTTACACACAAACATCAAAATCTGCTAAGGGGTAATAGTGGAACAACATTATTAATTGTTGTTATAGGAGACACTAGAACAACTTTGTACATCAAAACCCCTCCTTTCCTGGTTAAAAAAAAACTTAACTTTATTTTCAAAAGTCAATAAATTTGTGACAGCTGATTGTAACATTTTTGACAAACCAAACATGTCAGTCTCTCTGAGTAACATGTCATTTATTTAAGCCATGAAATAGACTTTCTGTAAAAAGGGTATAATGAATATGTAAAAATAAGTTTAATGAACTACACAAAAAGCATTTAAAAATGTCTCCAGCACTCCAAAAATCAAACATAGTTCACTCCTTCCACACGTCATTGCGTCCGTCAAAAAACTTAGGCTGACTGTTGGTTGGAATATTAGAGCTAAAAACATTGACGCACTTAAACACTCATTGGCATCAATCACTTCACTGAATACTTGCTGGCTAAAAAATAAAATATTACCGGACTATCCCATCTTTTTTTTTTAATCCACATCATTGGAATATCACTGACATAGATGTATGTAAAAAATAACGGCAGTATTTAAAGAGAAGCAGACGTTTAACGAGTACACACATTTCCTTGAAACTATTGAAAACCGCACACTACCTGATGTTTTCAATGTGTCAAGATGCAGCTTGAGCAGCTTCAACGTGCTGTCTGTCAGAGACGGTAACATGCATAATACATAACGCACATGAGTATTCATTTATTTTTCACTCACTAAAGTTGAATCCGGAATGATCAGGGAACGGAGGGAAATGCTTCACACTGCATCAAACGCAGACTGAAATCTTTCACTTGGTTAGTGAACATCTTTCAACGTGTTGGTTTTGACAGACCTTTTTTTTTTTAAATGTAAGAACTTAGAAATATTTAATTATTATTTTCTATTCTTGACTGTTCATTTTTTCAGAATATTGGCATTAGATGAACTGTAAAAATTAGTGATCTTGAGTCCTGGTATAGTTGTTCAATTTGACTCTCATATGATGATGTAATCTAAACTCTAGACGTGATTTTTTATAACGGTTGTTTAAAAGATTAAGGAAATTATCAATGTTTGATAAAATGTTGAATAAAAGATGATACATTTGTACATGGTTTGCTGATACATTGAATTGTCCTTTAGCAGATTTTGACTCTTATCTGGTTCAGGTGTGTTTAATTGGAGACTAAACTCTGATGGAAGGCAGATCTCTAGGAATAGGACTCAGCAACACAGAGAAAGAAAAGTTACAGTGTACTGTGATGAAATGAGCAATGCTATGTTATCCTGAAATCAGATTCTCAAGCTGAACAAGTATGGTTGTAATAAAATGCAAAATATCAAACAAAACTAAAACGTTAACTAGAAAGACTTGGAATATAATATAATTGGACATTTAATGAATAAATAAATATTGCATTTACTGTCGGTATGTGGTCATGGGATGATATCATGTGTTTAACCTGCTGCCTAAATTTAAACTGGCACCAGACAAAAAGATTAGGACACCTTGATTTCCCGGATAGATGCTTCTGTGTCAGCAGAGATGGATGTATCTCCACTTCCTCTCCGTGAGGATGTCCCACCCAGAGAGGTAAGAGTGGCGCCAGATATAGTTCTGATGCCCGTGAAGAGCCCTGAAAATACAGAAAGTCATAAGTCATATCAATTGTTTATACAGCTCACCATGAAAATTTGCCTAATTGGTGAATGATCTACACAAATTAAACAAAATCACAAACCTTTTCTAGTAGTCTCGCTCTGACCTGTCATCAACCTATAAAGAAACAAAATGATTCAAAGTCAATAGGATTTGTAGTCTTGCAAGTCAAGTCGAAGCCATTACGAGTCTCATATTCATTAATTGTGATTCATGTTGTCCACTGAAGACATGCTGTCGAACACAAAAAAGTTAGCAAAAGAAAAGTTCAACTTAGTTAAAGAAGATTCAAAACTCAATGATAGTATTTGATTAATAAGAGTGATAAATCAAAATGCAACCAGCAAGCAGTTCTGTAGTAATTTTCAAGGCGTTTCAACTATCTTTTCACATTAAACTTGAAGTAGAATAATAACAACTGGAAAGTTCCATCAAACATCATTTCACTCAATACTTCAGTCAGTGCTTTTCCCACATAAATTCAGTTTGCTGAAATGACCACAGACCATCTCACATGCAGACCATCATCTCAATCCACCATGCCACTGCTTTTATGCATAAATACACACACGTTTTAAACCAGGGCAATCACCATAGATCACACAAATGCCAAGATTTCACTCTCGTACCATAGGCAGCCTCCCATTAACATTCGACAGGTCGGGAATGACAACGTGGTCAAGGTCTTTAGAGAGGCCACTGATACTAGCTGTGCTGCGCATAAAACTAGCCACTGAGCTGCTGCAGTCCTCCTGGAAACCACCAGATAGCAGCAATGAACATCAATATGAGAGGTATTTCAACTATTTAAGTCTCAAGTTTAACAGTCGCTTTTCTGCATGCACCCAAAGCAGGAATGTGCTCAAACACACATCACCTCTGGAGTCTTTTTTTTTTTGACACTGTTAAAGTAATATAATACTGCTCAATATGTAAACATAAAATGTATCATTTTAAAAGGGATACTCCACCCAAAAATGAAACTCTCACCCTCAAGTTGTTGCAAACCTGTATTAGTTTCTCTTCTTTCTGCTGAACACAAAGGAAGATGTTTTGAAGAATGATTGGAACAGTCTGTTTGGCACCATTGACTTCCATACTAGAAAAAAAAAATACTATGAAAGTCAATGGTGCCAAAGTTCCAATCGTTCTTCAAAATATCTTCCTTTGTGTTCAGCAGAAGAAAGAAAATCATACAGGGTTGAAACAACTTGAGGGCGAGTATGACAGAATTTTCATTTTTGGGTGGAGTATCCCTTTAATTGATAGACAAAAAGCACATTCATGACTCAAGTAGAAACTTCCACAATCAATGACACACACAGGCACCAGATTTAAGAGACATAAAAAGCAAAAGCCACGTAAAAGTAGCTGTCACTGAGAAAAAAAAATTGTGTTGGTCCATGATCATCTTGGGAATCAGTGACACTGGGTTGCTCACCACAGGGCTGCCACACGCAGAATTTGCCCTGTACGAAGTCCTAGAGCTGGAGCCCAGGAAACCACTGTATTCAGAGGACTAGAGAAACACACACGCTTGCACTGAGTATGTGAAGAATCAGAGTGAGAGAGAAAAGAGATATGTATATACACAAAAAGTTTGAAGATTGACAGATATTTCAGGCCTCTTGCAGTCACCAAACATCTACAAGCTTCTCAAAACAAAAAGACAAAGAAAAAAAAGGGACAAATCTAACAAAACTCAGAAAAGCAAGCTGGTAGACAAACTACTTTGAAAAGACACATGCCTGTTATTGTCTTGTAGATCCTCTGAATGTGCTAGATAGGTAGTTGATATGAAATACCGATTTGACAAATTAAATTAAATAATGAAAAAAACCAGCACCTGAAATACACTTTCCCTTAAAATATTTGTTTTATTATTATTAGATTAAAGCACTTCTCAGCTTTACAGCATTCCCAAAACACATTCAAAGTCTTTTCAAAGCTCTTTTCTTAATGAGACTGTACACAAACAGCCTGCCTCTAAATCACACACACACAACTCTCCAACCAACTCTCCGTACCTCTCCACGGTGTGTTAAAATGAACACAGTTAGTATTTTGAGAATACAGTGCATTAGCGCCCACCCCAATTTTCAGCGGGTTTAAGTGAGGAAAAGAACTATCATAACAATCCCATGAAGCATTACAAACTGCATACTCAAATTAAAAATGATAGAGAAACATATTTGTATTACAAATATCACAAACATTAAAGTATTTTGATAGTGTAGTGAGATTGACTCAATTGTCATTCACAGTGTTTCATGGGAGTGAGAATAATAAATGAGCCAACTATGCAAAATTATTTTAAAAACTCACACTTTGGTTAGGGAACTGAATCCACAGATTAAAAGGGTAATATTTCATTCACATTAGCTAAAGTATTCTTACAGCACCAGCACTGGAGCGTCGAGAGCCACTGTAGAGACTGTCCTCATATATAGAGCCCTGATAATAGACAGATATAGAAACACAGACAAGAAACAACATTTATATCACACCTCAGGGTCTGACCCATAACTGCTCTGTGCAAGCATGCAAACTCCCTAGTCCCAGTTCTCCTTTTATGCACAATGCATCAGTACAGCTGTCTTTCAACACATTCAGAAGATTTCATTTCATCTGATTTCAGCCAGGCTGGTGAGGGGAAAATCTAAAACTATTAAAGCTGAAGTGTGTATTTTTTTCAATATTAAAATGTGTATTTTCATCCCATTAACAGACACCTCTATTGTGAGCCATTCATATAATTAATTCCTTCCAACTGTAACGAGGTGGCACCTTTAAAACCTAATCTTCTGGCTCATGAAGTGATGGAAGTTAGAGAAAGATAACAGCAAAGAAGGTATTTTTGTTAAAACAGTAAATTGCTGTAAATTTTACCAGGAAATAAGCATTGTAGGCACTGAATATGCAAAAGTACATTAAATATTCAATAAGTATTTAGGAAGCCTGGTTGAAAAATATATATAATCATACACTTCATCTTTAAGGATGGTATGTCAAAGCCAAAGCACAAACAATTAGCTCAGTCCTCAGGTGTTTGTGGATTGTGTGGGTTTAAGATCTAATAACCCTACATGACCTGCTGTGAATGAGAGAGTGAAAGCATGTAAAATGTGTGTACAGAGGCAGAGCTGCACATATTATTGTACAGGAAGTGCTGTGGGGCAGAGGGTACAATATGAGGACGAGCACAAACCCTGTGCTTCCTGCTGTGCAGCAAAGGGAGCTAAACAGACAGGAGAGATGAACATGTCGAATCAAAACCAAAAACCGGTTGAAGAAAAGAAAGCTCCAAATGCTAAAGTAAGTACAAGAAAAGAGGGGAATTGAACACTGGACAGAGATTAAGTGAGATGGAAGAAGAGGATGAAGATAACAGACCTGGTAGCCACTGTAGGAAGGGACTTGATGTTTAGAGGAATAACTACTACTGCGGTTGTACAACCCAGATGAATAGTAGGCACTCTAAAATAATGGGAAATAATGTAGATGGAATGAACGATGGACTGATGAAGACAACACGAAAAGCTGCAATGCAAGAGAATCATGCTAGTTAAAAGTCAGAAATTGTACTACGTCGGCTTTTCACGTTTGAAACATTCACCCAGGATATTTTAAACAAATTTTCTTATTTCAGCTTTTTTTTTAATCCATGGGTTGAGATTTCACACTGCTCACACATTTAATTTATAATTTAGCATTCTACCTCTTTTTACAATAAGTGTGAATTGTTGCTTACCTAAGTGACTTTAAAGGGGTAGTTAGAAATTAAAATTCTGTTATTCATTATAATTACTCACCATCATGTTGTTCCAAACCCGTAAGACCATTCCTTTATCTTCAGAACACAAATGATGATATTTTTGATGAAATCTGAGAGCTTTCTGTCCCAATTAAAATAGTCCATGTGACTACAGTAGTTAAACCTTAATGATATAAAGCAATACTTTTTGTGCATAAAACCCCCGAAAATAATGACTTTGTTCAACAATCTCTTCTCCTTCATGTCATTTCCTGAACTACTCTGTTGAAGTAGTGTAAACAATACAGTGCTTTGGTATTTACGTCAGAGCGTAGGCTCAGCTATTGGCTGACGATGGTCGTGTGTGATGACCCAGGAGCTAGCCAATAGAAAGCCTACGTTCCTGACGTAGAACCCAGAAAGCGACAAGAGGGTGAGTAATTAAATTACAGAATTAAAATTTTTGGGTGAACTAACCCTAGATTTAAAAAAGTTATGAAAAGCCTTTTAATTGTAGTACAATTCGCATGCATAAAACCAACCACACCTCTAGTAAATGGTCATGTTAAACCTACTATTATTTAAGTTACCCTTGCCGAAAATCTAATGCACAAGATCTCTAGTTTGTTTTAGTTGCTCTCCCACATGAGCCAAGCTAGTAATCATTAATAAATAAAAATAAAAGCCGTTAAAAATTATCGGCCAATGCCAAACAAACACATTCCTTCTCAAACACAGTTGCAATCATCCACTCATGTTAGACATGTTCATGTTGGAGACAAGGAAATCAGGCCAGAGAATCAGGAGGTTAAAGAAACGCAGGATTGAGAGACCCACCGACTGCAGATCAAGTCTAGAGGAGCGAGACCTTTTGCTCTCATCACTGAGTTTGGAGCTCTGTGCACAAATACACAAAATTCAGTTTACAACCATCACACCAATGTGTAGCACATCACACCCCAGTTAGTCACACTGCTGCATCATGATCACTGTGAATGTGTGAACAAAACAGTCTCCTAGACTTCATTATAGGCGAATCAACACGCTGTTAATCCTCAAACACTATCATTGCACAGTTATTTGGGTCATGAACCCGACTAGACAAAGTGCTGAGATCATCATCATAGCCATTGCTCTGTGGAAAGACAATATGTCATGATTGATATAGCATTCTCTCTTTATGGAACACAAATGCGATTTGCATAATTGCTGTGAACGTACGGTTTTAGAAGAATGTTTTTTCTTTTTCTTGGACTTCTTATGTGAGTGGGAGGAGGTGGCCTGGGGAAGCTGGACGAGATGGTGGGAAATGGAAGTAGGATTAAAACGGCAGAAACTTCATAGTTGTCCATTGTGACATGCAGGTGAAGTTTTCAGACATTTAACTGTCATACAGTCACATTTGTTAAAACCCAAAGTACAGTATCACTCCCCATTTGTAATGTTGATGAAACGCTTCAAAACATCCCAAATGTAGCATCAGGTATTACAAGTGTTAGCTATATAGTTGAATCACACCACAGTGCAAAAAAAATGTCTTGTGATCTCAGTTAGTGCTCATCTTACTTTTACAGGAACCCAAAAGTAATGACATAAAACTAGTGCCTGAAGAAACATTTCGCAGCCTGCGATTCTTACCCCGACATAAGCACCCGTCGCATCCAAATCCAACTGCCCAGACAAACAAAACCATCATCAGCATGGAAATCAATTTGGACTGTTTTATAACCTTGAGACAACACACTCACATGTACCTTCCCCATACACTCTGACCCACAGTAAAGAAGGACTGAAACGAACAATACATTTACACTGATACTGACCCGTATGTTGCTCTCTGCTCCCCACTGGCATCCGTTCTTCATCATCTGACACCTTAGATTTAAAACAAAGAGGTAAAATGAGATGGAGCCCATGTCAGCACAAGTTTATCACCACTGTGCACATATACAGCATATAAGCAGTGAGCCCCAAGTGTTGAAAGAAAATGTTTTAATTGAGAAGTTTGAGGACAGACAGTGAAAAGACATTAATACAAACCGAAGCATGTCTCCGTGAGACACGTGTATATCGCTCACTATCCTCCTGAGAAGAGAGAGAAGAGAAGAGAAGAGAAGAGAGAGAGAAGAGAAGAGAAGAGAAGAGAAGAGAAGAGAGAAGGAGATATTCAAGATGGCAGAAGAGACAGACACACAGCAAGCAAGGTGAGCAATGGAAGCATGCAAATCAGTAACAATTGATGCAAGAGCAACCTCTTTTAACCCTTTGATGCACAACATGGGTCTAAATAGAGTTTTCATTGTCTATATATTTGCAAGAAATTAATTTCATCATTCAGTATCCCAGGTATTCCTCAATTAACTTGTTTTTGATCATCACAAATCCTTATTTAAAATTTTCCTTTCTTACTTTTCATTTTTGTGTCACTACACTTCTAATGTGCAACATGTGTCTAAAAAGACCCATATTTGTGTTTCTTTGCTGAATATTTGAAAAGAAATGCATTTTATGGTTTATTAATACAGGTATTCATTAAATATCTTATTTTTGATTTCCACAAATCTTTACATTTATTTTTCCTTTCTTACTTTACATCAATTTTACACACATGGGTCAAAAATGACCCATATAGAGTAGGAACCTTTGATATTTACAAATACTATAAATATATTTACTGCAGAAAACTATTCACCTGCCACACATTTCACAATTAAACACGTCTGCTTTTGTATATGAATGTAAGTTTTATTTAATAAAAAAAATTGTCACAGAAAATTTGATATTTTGTGAAAGTACATCTAGGTATAGCCTAACATCTGAACGTTTAGGCTAATGTTACCTTGACCTTGAAATCCATTACTAGTGCAAAAGAGAAATATGTCCAATAAATTAGCTAGCTTGTGGTCAACATGTACTATTTTGTTTAATAGCTAGGTCAACAAAATAAAAGTTGCAATAGAAAGTTATATTATACACAAGTATATATTGTCGCTGTTGGGCAGACACCTTGTACCTCCATTTTCATTTTTAATTGTGGTCTTAAATCAATGCTATCGGTCACATAAGCCATCGTGTGGTGGCGTTCTGACACACTACATGGCTGCTGTCGCATCATCCAGGTGGATGCTACACATTGGTGGTGGGGAGATCCCCCTACAGTTGCACTACACTACAGTTCAATTTTAGTGTTATCGGTTATATGCGTGTTCTGTGTGACAATGTAGCCAATAAACATATTTCAACTGTTACAGAAAATGTGTTGATCTAAACAACTATGACATTGGCTATTTTAACAAAAAAAATTATTTATTCTTTTGTTTTATCACGCTTGCATAGATGGGTCATTTTAGACCCATGTGTGTAAACTTGATTTATTAACACAAAACTGAGAAATCATGAAATTTATAGATCATAAAATATTAAATGCCCAAATAAAGTGATTTCAAAAGGTGAAAAAAAAATGCCAAGCCATGCATGAAATAACAAAGAAAAAGAATGCGCATCAAATGGTTAAAAACAGACAACACAAGACAATACAAAACACAATCCACACTATTAATTGCACACAGTTGGTAATGTTTTTTGTAAAACAGTGCGAAAACCATAAACCCACATTGGTGTTCAAAAGTTTGGGGTAAGTATTTTTTTTTGTAATTAATTAAAGTAATTCATACTTTTAATCAATCATCAGGGATGCATTCTGACAAGAATTCTGACAAAACATCTCCACAAAAATATTAAGCCGCACAACTGTTTAACATGTATAATAATTATCCCCCCAAAAAAATTTATAAATAAATCAGACTAGTAAAATGAATCAGCATATTAGAGTGATTTCTGAAGGATCTGGTGACACTGAAGACTGGAGTAATGATGCTGAAAATTCAGCTGTGCCATCACAGGAATAAAAAAAATGTTATAAAATACTGTATATTGAAATAGAAAATAGTTTTACTATTTGTACTGTATTTTCTTAATCAAATAAATGCAGCCTTGGTAAGCATGAAAGACTACTTTCACAACAAACAGTAGTGCACATAAAAGTATCTACAGTGCCATTAAACACAGATAAAAGCTGATTCCACTTGTTAAAAGTGCAAATCAGCCTTGTAGAGTTATTGATCTAGTGTTATGAGACAAATAACCCTGTGCTGACTCTCTTAATTATTAACAGATCAAACATGAATGCATCCTGTATCACAATGGATTGCAAATCATGCAAATGCCGAAAAACTAGAGGCCTGAAACATGCACAAAATCCCAACAGTGTACCATCCACTGCTCAATGTCCCCCCATTTGTTGTCCAGGTTATCCAGTCCATAGTATTTCTAAAATGAGAAATCCAAAAGAAACCAGAAAAGAAAAAAACTTCAGCTAACAAGAATGACCGGAAAGGAATTACATTAGACTTCACAAAATATGACTAAATAAGCAAGAACAGAAGGAAAGGAATTCAAATATTAGAGTAGATCTGCAGCATTTGATGTCCTACCTTCTGCACCTGATAAATCTACATCACAGGAGGCCAGCAAAAGAGGATCAGATGAGCAAAGATATGAAAGAAGCCAGATTGGGAAAGAAAGTGAAAAAGAGAGGCATTGATTATTTGACATGACAGAGAGCAAACCAAGTGTGGAAGAACGTGTACACAAAGTGGAAAGGGAAAGCTGTTCAGTTTAGCGATCCAGCAGGCAGGTGTCAGATTACTTGGCCTAACAGGTGAAAGTGAAACACACCAGTTTACATACTTGACTCAAATGCATGAAAGTCATGTGAATCAACAAGCAGTAAAATTCAAAGGCATCACAGATGATAATTATCAGTCAGGAATTTAAAGAATCAAACTGCAAGTTAATAAAAGCATCGGAATTATGCCTTGCAACTGTTCAGATATTGAAAGATATACTTGATGGTCATGTGATTAGGTCTATGAGCTAACAGGATTCTTTCCACTGATGTTTAAGGTTTCATTCAGTCCAATAGTGACCAAACCAATGAACAGCACTAGGCTAGTAAAGCAGTGGTGTGTCTTGAAATGAAATAAGACTGATAACTTTCATACAGTATGGAAACCCTTTATTCATTATTTTAATAAGACAGCAATAATTGAATCTCTGACCCGATTACTACTACTACTTCCTCCCCTCACCTTTTTTATATGATAAACATATATATATATATTTATAAAACGGTTAGTTCGAATCCTTGATTCTGATTGGTCAAGAGCTGTGCTTTATTCACGATAAAACACGGCTACGACCGCTTCACCCAACGGTTCTATCTGATCGCTGCGCAACACTGCGGTTCTATGTTGTTTTTATTTGAGGTTTCATGCATTTTTACACATTGGAACGTTTGTTGCTGTTCACGCTCATGGACTATTTTTTCCAGCGGAAGGTAGGCTTTTAGTGATTTTACTTCAAGAAAGTTGCACGTATATTGTTTTTTACTTTAATATTGTGTGGCAACCGTTTTTATAAAAGCAATAAGATATCTCAGGCAAGTGCTGTATCGTGGCAATAAGTAACAGCTGAAGGGGTTACTCCGCTTCGTCGTCGTGCCTAACAACGCCCTTCAGCTGTTACTTATTGCACGATACAGCACAGCCTCTCGTACCTTATTGCTTACATATATATATATATATATATATATATATATATATATATATACATACATATATTTCCCTTTATCATTACTTGTGTTAAAATATAAATTGTTTACATATATGAGAATATAACTGCACACTGTATTTGCAAAGTGAATTTTGTTGGAGTTTTTTTTTTCTTTGTGCCAATGTAGAACATGTAATAAAGATAATGTTAAAAATAGTAAAACTAATTACAAAAAAACATTGTAAGTATTTTTTTTTTCTCCTAGGCTATTCTTCCATTAATTTCTTTATAGAACAATACGTTCTTTGCAAAAGTGTGTGATACGAATTTTAATAATATAATCAATAATTTTAATCTGATTATTTTATTGTCTAATATTCTGCTGAACTTCGTTTAACTATACACTTTCATTCTCACTTACTGAAAAACCTTCAGCATCTCACCCAACTGGTTTCCCATTATGATTTGATCCAGTGTTTAACACAACTTTCCTGTAACAAATGTTTTTCTTTGGAGTAATCTTTAATTAGAGACTATCACAACATCAGTGCTAATTTGTTTCTGCAAAACTCTGCACTCCCACAAAACAAAGAAACTATGAAACTGTCGGGATATGATAAGAGAATGTGTAAGATGACAGTGTACTCCATTAGGCACAAAAGAAAACATTTCTCATCTTTCCAATGCTCATCTAGTAAATTCAAGCTCACCTTCCTCAGCACAGGGGTCTGGGGTCGCCCATCGATCACTTCCCTAACCCCTCTACGCACTAGTCGCTTGCAAGCCGTCCTACTAGTATCACAGTGTCCTCGTCTACCTCAAGACTGAGGAAGACAGAGACTTTATATGATCCCGAAGATATAGTCTGTCATATAATCCAAACCCCACAGCCTGTTTGCGCTACAAGTTCATCTTCACAAAATCCTGATCTGAACTCTTCCAGATCTATTTTGTCACAGCATGTTCAATCTTGAGTCATTGTGTTCCTGATTACCATAATGATCACATCCCAGATAGTGAAAGGGACCTGAGCCTGTTATCCTGCTGCAGGTACGGCTGAAAGCTCATAATCTACTTTAATACTTGGCTGGCGTTTTAAAGCCACAAAGCACACACCCTTAACATTCTCACACACCTCCTGATCAGACCGGGCTTAACTCTGAATGCTAGCTAATCTTTCAAGTGTGACCCAGGTCTGTGTGAAGGCTGTGTTTATCTTCATTACATAAGTTTGTTGCGTCTGAGCTCACAGTGTGAGTTTCTGGTTTTCCATTCACCTTTGACGGACCCTAAGCAACAGTTCATTCATACGCAAGCACCTAATCAAATGTCCCTAAATATCTACAATTTGTTTGTATTTGTGCTACTTAACCCATACCATACATACCAGTGAGTGGAGTCGGCTGAAACAAACCAGCATGAGCAGTCGTGGTGCATTAAATTACTAATTACACAGAATCAACCATACGCCTATCGGAACCAAACCTTTCTCAAAATCTAGCTCCCTTTACAATGAGGAATGTTCAGACAATGAACTATTACAGTTAAAAAAGCCTAAAAAAAAACAAATGAGTAACTCAAAAACATCTATATATGTTTGTAAAGACTAAAGTAACTGTAATGTAACTGGGGTAAAGTACAAAACCTGCAGAAAAGCTGCAGGGTGCTACACCAAAATAAGCATAAAAAAAATCTGACTTTTTCATGAATGTTAATGCTATCTGAACAAATTCCTCAGACAACCTAATCCATCAATTACATGTTATTGTTCATTTTCAAAAATTTATTTTGAAAAATGTCTTCTTTTTTTTCATGCAAAAAGTAAATGCGGTCTGAAGCAACACTGGGAAAAAAGCAATCTATAAAAACACCAAACTGCTCATGATATAATTGATATTTCTGAGCATTAGCTGAGGCTGAAGTTCCAATGTAGGAGTTCAAATGGCCTCTTAGGAGGTCCTGACCCAAGGGGTGATTAACTGACCCTGATCCCTGTTAACCCAGCCAAAACATGTCCTTCAAAGCACAGAGCCCACAATCATGATGAAGATTAAACAAATTCGTCTGACAGCGTTGTACAGAAGCAAGTCAACAAGACCATGAGAAAGATTTCTTTTTGAGAATAAAGGCAGCGTTTTCTGCTGGTAGTTCAATAGAAGAAGAAAAAAAAAAGCCTTTAAAGGCCTACAGCTCAACACACTCTTGAACACTGTTGGAAATGTCTCCTGTGCTTCAACATTGTGTAATGCAGATTTGTTTTTGAGATGCTTTCGGTGCTTAAATTGTTCGTAAGTGTGATGATTACACCAGTCAAAGGGGACATATCCATGGCACAGGGAGGAGTTAAGCAGGTAAGACCATAGGGATGGGATTTGCTGGTGGGCATCTAAAACAAATCTAGATGCTGGAACAGGACTGTCATGCTAGAATATATCCCCTTTAATATATATATATATATATATATATATATATATATATATATATATATATATATATATAAATATATTTTGATTTCTACTGAGATCAGGGGCCTGTACCATGATGATGGTGGTGGTTGAACAAACTCAGGATTAGTTTGCAGGATTAGTTTCGAGTTGACAAAACAACCAATCCAACCAGGCTTTGTTGGTACCATGTTGCTGATCATCAATGTTCTCTGTCAACTCAGGCTTTTATCCTGAGTTTAGGAGTTTAGGGTGAGACATCAGTAGCGAACAGCCAATCACATGCTGAGAAAGAGTGAAACTAGTTCAAAACTATGAAGTAGCGCAATTCACTTATTAAATAAAAGTATTAAAATATTAAACAAATTTACACAGCAAGAAGAAAATAGCTGTCTGAAAGAGGGCAACTAAAAGAAAGTCTCGCTGTAACTGTATATCAGTGCAAGTAAAAGTTGTGAAGTTAGTTTATACAGTTGATAAAGGTATAGAGAGAATTGAACATTTAAGCTCTCATGTAGTCATTTTATGGCTTCATTTTTTGATATGTATTCATTTAAAATCTGCATAATAATAATTGATGAACTGAAATTTTACATGTGAGATCGTTTTAGGGTATAATTATTAAAGAAATAATTTCTAATTCATACAAATTTACTAAAAGCCATTATTTTGTCTTTTAAAATCATTTGCAGTGGAGTGACTTTATCGCGTCATACATGTGTCTTTTTGCTCACAGCTGATTGGTCCAAGCTCAGTTTGCAACCTCTTACCTGGAACATAACCTGCCCCAGACCAGGTTAGCCGTGGAGTGAAAGTTACTATGGCGATGAATACTGCTAAAAGCCAAACCACTTTCACACTTTCAACTGTGTACATACCTAAAACCCAGGGTTGGCACAATCTAAACTGAAACATAGCTGGCTAGCCTCCTAAACCGGCTTCATGGTATCGGCCCCTGATCTAAGTAATGGATGGATGGATGGATGGATGGATGGATGGATAACAAACATAGATAATAAGATACATAAAAGAAAAAATATGTACATAAAAGTTGATACCAATCATATTTTGACAAATGAAAACATTTAGCAAAGCTAAGGCTAAATTTTAACCCTGAGATTAAGCTCGCAGTGACTGTGTTTCTTCTTCACCTCTTTCTGTTGTCTCTCCAGTTCTCTCATTCTGATCTCACGAGCTTCTGCGCGGGCTGCTCTCTTCGCTGCCAAACGGGCTTCAGCCTGCAGGGGGCAGGTGGGGGAAAGAAAAAGAGAGAGGGGTAAATTCATGAAACCATGACCATGAGCAATGTAGTCAATGCAAAAAAAAAAAAAAAAAACACAAAACAAACACATAAAAGCACTACTAAACTTTAAAAAATAATAATAATAATAACAGGAGGATCACAGGAAATATAATGTCATATGTGATTACATGAATATGTTTGTGTACCTCACTGTCATAGTGTTTCATGTACTGTAACTGTACCCTCCTTATGCTATGAATGTGTTTGTTTACATGAGTACGCATGCGTGTATTTGTGACTTTAGTCAATCACTTTGAAAGTCCTTTTAAGGAAAAGACTCCTTTTCAGGCATGAGGGGGAGAGAGAGAGAGAGAGAACATGCACACTTCCTTCCTGTAGATGACGCCACAAAATGTGCTACCACCAGAAAGAAAATAAGAAACCTCAACAGTATTACATCACAGACTCACTCACTTAGAGATGTCTCTACCTTAACTCCACCTACTCTTCCACACAATCCCATGCTACAAATAGTCTTTACACCAGAGGCGTGACTGTAACATTCCCAGTTTCGCACCAGTTCCACAACACATTCCTGAAAAAGCAGCAAAATATTTATGATTTAAAGAATAGGGGTTAGAATAGTGAAATTACTACTTGAAGGGATGCATGCAAAGCTGTAAAATGATTTCCTGTGTTTGTTTGCTGATGCATAATGACGTGTTCCCGAGTAAATGTCAGTGAGATCATATCTTAATATCTCAGACTGAGGCCTTCCGTCCTGAACGGAGTCGAGCAACTTTCCAAGGAAGCAGCTGTTTCTCACCACAAAGGTCTTGCGTCCCTTTGCCAACAAAGATGAAAAAAAAATGTATCCAAAATAAATGTTTCCACAGTTTCAACCGTAGTTCTAGTACTAGTTGTTCTAACAGACAATGATGGCTCTAATTTAGTTTTTAAAAGACAAACAATCTGATATTGTAATCTTTCACATACTTTATAATACTTTACAAAACCATTTCACTGTATTAAATTTTCAAAACACCTCTCTTTTATATCTAAAATCACTACTTTGTAAACAGGAAATGTGTTATGTTAGTCAGTATGGTTGTAATGAAGGCAGATACTGTAATTATGTAGATAAACTGCAAGAGAGAAGTTACCAAAGCAAACCCCAGCAATTAAGCAGCTGTCTAAACATGTTTATAACAGGTTCTCAGTCAACACACCTATTCATACATACTTTAAATTAACAGCATTACCACCCAACATGGAGTTGACTCTGCTGAAAATGTTGAATAATATTTCACTTGAAAAACCAGACTAAACATCGAGAGTAATAGAGTCTTGTGAAAACATGCACTCTATGACTGTGGGACTAAAACAGAGTAACCAAAACTATGCCTTTTTTGACCATAGCAGGAAGTTAGAGGGCTGAGTCATTCACAATCGAGCCTGATCACACCCTTCCTGCAGTATTAACAGAACTAACTGCTGATCGTACACACACCCATCACTGCTGCTCGGTCCTGATGTGGAGGTCATGTGCATGTACTATGTTGCATCAACAAGAAATAATAATCCATTTTACTAAACAAACTCTATTCACTCTCTGCATAAAATTGAGCATACGCACCTAAAAGGAGCAGGATAGAAGCAGCCACCTTAAAGACAGCATGCACCATTCTTCCTCTCTGAATTAAAAGAACTTTTTTGATAACCTATATTCATACTAAGGCCTACCTTCTTGCAGTTATCAAAGTAGACCATTATATCTGTCACGGTGAGCATATGATAGCCTGGGTCATCCGGATTTCCCCCCATGATGACAATCCACACACTCTTATCACAGAAGAGAAAAACAAAGTGGCCTATTTCACACACCTCTCTCCTCTCACTCTCTCCTCAACAGTTATTTTTAATGACCCAAATGGAGCAGGCTCTATCAATAAACCCAAAATGCTCTAATTTCATGAACGTTCTGTGACGTGGCTGTTCTCAACGGGAAGGTAGACCTAATTCCACAGATGCCTTGTAGAGACCTTTTTTGGAATAAAACACATTGCTTAATTGTTCATCAAGTTTACGTCATGCCTGCGTCAATGTTAAAGTAGCTATATGAAAGAAATGTATTTCAAATAATCATAAAATGGCCCTGATATGTCTCTAGACATTAATAAATCATGTTAAATATCACTGACAACAGTAGTCCAGCCAGGATATTGTAATTTAAAAAGTGAAGTTGCAGCCCTCAACTGATGTTAATGTTGTCATGTTTTGTTTTGGTCTGATGCTCCACCCATCTACCAATCACAAAGTCAGTAGTGTTACAACATCCGGGTTGCCAGCTCTACTCCACTTACCGCAGCTGCAGCTACAACTACAAACGCCTCAGATAAAAAATAAAAAATAAAAAGTTGGATCCTGCAGCCTATCTGGCAGTTTGGTTCTTCAGTGGTTCTCTGTGGTGGTTAAGGTGCTCTATGGCACCTCTTATGGTTCTACACATTTGACAAAGATAAATGCTATATGGCATTTAAAGTGGTTTCCCCATGATTACAAGCCAATGAACCACTTTTAGTGCTATTTAGCACCATTTTTGTTTAAAGTTTACAATTCTCTTGCATTTGCAGGTGTTCCGTGATGACCATTGGAATTCTACATGCATGTGAGTGTACAGTAGAGAGCCTAAGTCCCTTCCCTTCCGGTCGACCACCATGGGACCTTATTTCAGAAAAATATTGTATGGTAGTCAATGGCAAGAGACAACAATTTTGATCTCGTTTGAATTGTGCGCTGAATTAAACATGATGTTTGTCTATTTAAAAGATAGATTTTAAAGTAAAGAAAGTCACCGTTTGATGTGAAACCGTTAAGGTATAAGAGTGTGAAAATACTTAATTACAAAGACTACAAACCCCAAAGGTGCACATTTTCTCTCAACGAATGAAACTAACGTTACTGATGCTGAACGTTTGTCATTGTTTCTATAGTCTTACGTTATAATCGTAACGTTACGCCGTCATTCCTGAGTGATTTGTACCAGACAGCACACACACGAGCAGCAGATCTTGCTCGTTGTTTCGCTACCCGGGAGATGTAGTTCATTGAGCGATTTTCACATAAAACTAAATGTTACTCTTTTGTTATATGACAAACTGCGACGTTTTCAACTTTCAGAATTATCTTTTAAATTTACAAATATCATATGTGTATTTCAGGGCACAGTTTAGACGGAATAAAAAGATAAGTTGTCTCTCGCCATTAACTACTACACATATTTTTTCCGAAATAAGGTACCATGAGCTGGAAGCAGAAGGGCGGGACTTAGGCTCTCTATATAGCTACCATTACATTTTTTTATTATTCTTTTTTCACTGAGTAAAAAACTACTGTTCTTTATTACATTTTTTTTTCAAATATGAGTACCCATGGAACATCTTAGGGTTCAATAAACAGTTGAAGAATAAGAGCATTTTGGGAATTTTGTAAAATACTAACAAACATGATTGTGGACAGCTTTACTAAAACCTTTTATTTGGTGCCTTTTAATGTAGACATGTAGACAAAGTCTCTGGGAGTTCGATAAATGCCAGAGTCCAGAGCACTTATCTACTGACATAAATACCACAGAAGGAGATGCCAAGTTCACCAGATCTCTCTCTCTCCCACGGCCTCTTGTACCAGCATGCCAGGCTGAGCGGGTACATGCTAATCAGCTGGACTGCTAATAGACCAGCTGTAATGGAAAATGAAGGGAACAAACAGAAGATATGCAACACAAATGACTGGAAGTCCACAACTGCTCCTTCACTGTATTTTTAGACAGTTCCCTGGAAGCAAAAATTACTAGTGTAAAAGATTTAGCATTATAAACTCCAAAACTATGACTTATATAAACCAAAAGAGCCTCTGGCCGGTTTCATTCATTTTAATGTGGAAAGCTCAATATTCAAAATGTGAATCATTTTGCCATATGTGTAAACTGGATTAACTGTCTTCAGAATGAGACATAAACAGTCATTCTCACTCCAGTACTAACGAAAGAGCCAGAGACTGGAACATATGAGATCACTGGAGACGTCTGCCACATTTCTGGTCTGCCCATATTAACACCTACATAAATTGTGCCAGCCAGCCATGTCAAACAGAAACCATACAATGTCGGATCTGTGTGTGGTGGGTCCATATTTTAGCAGTTCCTAGGCTCTGTGGCAGGTTTCAATATCAAAAGTGAGCTTGATCAAAAAGAAACTGACCATGTAGGGCTAAAAGAGTTAGTTACATGAATTTGGGTCATTCTGAGCATGGAGAAAATGATGGCAAAAAGGGAGGGAAAAAGATCGAAAGGAGATGATAAGATTAAGTGACCATTACTTAGTGGTAATACATCATTTGTAATATAAACCTCAGACAATGGAAAAGTTAATTTTCTATTTTTAAGGAATAATGATGATAATTTTAAAGGGAATGATAATGATAAAGGGATAATTTTTAAGGGATAATAAGGCCCCACACTAACTTGCTAAATGCTACCATGTTAAGATATTATAAACATTAACATCATGATTTTGCTTTGAAGCTTTACAAATAAAATTGAATTGACTTGAAAATGCCGTCATCTTTTACTCAGCCTCTTTTTTTTTTTTTTTTTGGCTTGTATGACTTTCAGTCTACTGTGAAAATCCAAAAGAAGATCATTTTAAAAAAAGGTCATGTTGTTTTGGACCCCAAATGACTTTCATTATATTGACAAAACTGTTGAAACATTCATTTAAATATTATGTACTGCTTTTTGCAGAAGAAATGCAGACAGGTTTGGAATGACATGAAAGGGAGTAAATGAAGGATTTTTTTTAGGTTTGGTCTATAAAGCAAATTCTCGCTTTATTCCCGTTTTCTGTTTTCTGTAACTTTTTTAAATGAGGCACAAGGGTTAAATACTTCGCTGTTCCAAATTAATCTGCAGAGGGAACTAAGTAAACCATTCATATTGACTTCACAAAAAGTGCAAACACTGTAGCTCTGCAGTACCATCAAAACATTAGTATTTTGTTTGAGCAGTTCGACATGTCTTGTTTTGTCTCAACCAATGACGTTTGCATCATTATTCAGGCAAATCATTGACACATTTCATCCTTAAACCCTAAGAAACCTGAGGCAGGCAGGGTGATGTTTTGATATGCCAGAGTGCCCATCTCAGATGACTGCACACCAAAGCAGCTCTTCACAGAAAAAGAAGACCTAGAATACTTGACAAACACTTGCTTCACTGACAACATGAGTTACTCAAGACTCAAGCGCAAACCTGTGAGAGAAACTCTAGCCTGTTGAAATGTAGGAATAAAAAGGAAGTAGCATGATGGTGAAAGAGTGTCTCATCTACTGGTCTCTGGTTTCTAAAGGCATTAAATGTTCAAATGACTAGTCGCAGGTGAGCTAGGTTCACAACGCAGAAGAGCTGATAAGACTGTGGATGTCTCCAGAAGAGATTAAGAGTATGAGTCAGAGACCAGGGCCCGTATCCCTAAAGATTTTTTGTGCAAAAAGTGGCTCCTAGCGGCCAAATTCAAAGAAAATTCTCAGAGTCATGACGTTTTCTTAGAATTTCCCCTAAAAATGACACGAAAATCCCAGTTAATATAAAAGCTATTCCTCAAGATACCTAGCGCTTAAAAGGGCTCCTGATGCGAGATCTGCTTAGAGCAGGGAAGAGGACTTTTAGTGGCTTAGGAGTTCCCCTAAGCAGCTGTACAAAATTAATTTTTTCCTTTTTTTTCTCCATTTTCTGTGTTTGTAGGATATTTGTTAACAAGCCTTCATAAATAGACCACCCAGCAATCACATACATTGATAAAAGCTGAGCCGTGTTACCCTCGTTAAGACCAAGAGTTGTAACGTTGCAATTTCTACTTCATTAAGGACATTCCCTTGAGATAGGCCATCTTGTTTTCAATGGGGTCCATATGGGAGTGAAAGTACAAAATATGCCAGCTAGGATATTAATATGAGCAAATAAGACACAAATCATTATTTGAACAGCGTGTTATGAGCTTAAGTTTTCAAATATTTTAGATCACTGTTTACAGAAGTTGTGACAGACCCATATCACTGCTGCTTTATTGCATTTTCCCATTTGCCAAATATCTTAATGTAGTGATTAGGCTACTTTCATTTCTGGCGTTATGGCATTGCAATGTGTCGGAGATATTTGCGTGTCTCTAATAAGATTTAATGCACAATCTCGTTTATATATATATATATATATATATATATATATATATATATATATAGTACTATTAACTCACTGCCGTCTATTGCAACACATTTCTTCTCCCTCTTCATCGTCTTTTCTGCCATTTTCTCCTCTGCTAAAGAAACTCTTAAGCCTCTTAAAAGTCCTCATCCGTACTCCTAACAATTTTGACCTTAAGACCTCTTTTAAGGGTTAAGATTCTTTTCTGAATTACTTTTTTCTTTACTAGGAATTTTTCTTTAATTTTAAGAGTAAACGCCCACATTTTCTAAGAATTTTCTTAGAATCTTGTCACTAGGAGCTACTTTTTGCATTAAGATTCTTTATGAATACGGGCCCTGGCAAGGAATTTTTAGGTTAAGTTAAGAGCTCTCCAAGAGGATTCTCTGAATCTTTAGGGATATGGGCCCAGAACTCATTCAACAGACTGGTGAAGGTGGACACATTTGCTGTTCCCAAAGAATTTATGGAAATTGTATTTGTCTATCCCACCTTTTTTATTTGACATCTTATGCTTTGCATAAAAATATTCAGATGGAAATACAGATATGTAAACCCTAGTAATTACAAGGTGTCTGTGGACTCCTTTAACAATTTTAATGATAAAACTTTAGCATCTTATTAGGCTCATGTAACAACACTTGATGAGGTCAGCTGGAGTCACATGAGGGAAAACAGAAGACAAATTGTGTTTCTTCATACAGAGGAATGAGCAGTGTCTTTGCAACATAACAGAATGTTTTACACATCAAGCTGTTTCATACCTACATTTGTCAAATAAGCAAACAACTCAAATGGCCAATCCAAGACCAGAGCGAAAGTTTGTTCGAATTCCTTTTCCTTTAGCAAATGGTCTTATCAGACCAAAATCCACAACATGACCTTGTACACTAAGTTAATAAATCATGAAACAGGAACCATTTTCTCTCTCTACTCTCTCTCTCTCTGCATTTCACATTTTTGAGCATAAATGTAACTTAAGGGAATACAAGTTTTTGTTGTTTTTTTTGTTTGTTTTTTTAAAAGGGAGGAAAAAAACAATAAAACAAGACTTCACAGATAAGACGTACATTATATGTGTAGGAATACCATGTACCTCAAATCCAACAAAAACAATATTTTAAAGATAAGACATTGTTGGTTATACTAAGGATTATACCGGAAAGCATCATTGTACGGTGCAATGTCACTGCAAACCCTCTTTGACCTTGCTATAAACTGTTGAACTACTAAAATTAGGAACCTTATATTGCAGTTAAATTTACAAATTTAAACACTTCTCTAAATCAACGAACACAAAAAATACTTAGGTCTAAATGTAAGATGTATGCATTTTAATTATATGTAATGTGATGCATATTTGTCAGTCATACATAAATAAACCAAGAATGTGATTTTTGTAATAGTACTTTTATCCACAATTGCAATATTGTATACTATCACTTTGCAACCAATTTGTCACAAGAGGAAATAATATTCACAGTACACACAATGCTAGGTCAAGTGAAAGACAGATAAGTAAACAAGCTAGCATTTAAACAAATCAATTTAAAGAGACCTTTAAATAAATAAATAAATAAATAGTAGTTATGCCTTAGAAGCAGTTATCGCAGCAACCAAGCTTATACACAAACATCAGCATTAAGACCACTAGAAATATGGACTCCGCATTACTCCTTTAAATGGGATGCATCCCAACAGCAGAAAATAAACAGGAAAGCAATTGTGATAACAATCTTCAGGGGCCCATCGGTGACGTCAGAAAAAGGAAGAAAACCCTTTCTGAGTCCATGGCCTTATATGGAGAGGTTCCATTCTTGGTGAAAAAATGTCAGCATGCGAAAAAGCTTTCTGACTTAAGCGTGCTGACATTATTTGAGAGTTTTCTACACAGTGTCTAGCTTCAACCTGTATCAACAGTTCTGCAACAAGGCTCTTGAAGAAAATTTAAAGGAGTAATGCGTTGTTGAAAACAATCCAGTGCAAGTTTAACCTTGGGGGCACTCAGAGCTTATCCTGCATGAGCATTTTTTTTTTTTTTATGATTGTCATGGACCAGTGATAAGCAGGTGATAATGCGTCAAAGTGCTACTGTACTTGGTATTATTTATAAACTCATATTTGTGTGTGGGCGCACAAATTATGCAATATGATGTCAGGACTCCTCTTCTGAATGCAAACACAAAACCGCTCCAGACAATGAGTTTAGATTAACAAACAGCTCTCATCCCACAATCCAAAATCTGAGCCCAGATTAATGATCTAAACACCCTCCAGAGCAAAAAGCCTGACATCCTAATCTGCTTGTAACCATCTCAGCTGTGTTCTGGCACTGTTAAAGTGTCATCCAATGACTGAGCTTGCTAGTAGCTTCCAGTGGAGAAGTTTAACACAATCATTTTTTAAATGTTTAGACTGTAAGGAATGAGAAATGTCAAGTACAAACTAGTTTACACTATCAAATATTTGGGATCGGTAAGATTTTTCAATGTTTTTGAAAAAAGTCCTCTATGCTCACTGCTCACCAATTCAGAAATCACTCTACAAATGCTGATTTGCTGATCTGGTCACATTTCTTATTGTTATCAATGTTGATAACAGTTGTGCAACTTGTTCTGCTTAATACTTTTGTATAAAAAAAACAAACAAAAAAAACAACATGATACCATTTTCCAGGATTCTTTGATGAATAGAAAGTTCAAAATAAACACATTTACTTAGAATAAGTATTTTATAATAAGATTATAAATGTCTTTAGCGTCACTTTGGCCAAAATTGTTCAATGCATTCTTGGAGTTTGTCCGCATTTAAATTTAAATACCTTATCTAATCAAATGAGGAGTGTTGCTTGCTGTAAGAAACTTTTTTCAGTATGTGCCAAAACTTTGCAGAATGTGGTCATGAACCAAACACATATACAGCTGAAAACTATCGGTTGCGTTTGTCTTACCAGATTTCATCATTTGCATCTGTGTAACTAGAAGGACAAACAAAATACTGAATCAAAGTGTTGAGTAGCAATTGTTAAAATTGTTTTACAGGAAATCCTTCACTGACTCATGTTCTACTGAGGTCATTTCTCACTCTTACCAGCTTAGCTACATTAGAGAGCAGCAGAAAAGCACAGCCACTAAGGATTACTAATACAGATGTTATCAGCATGTGTTTCCATAGCATCCATTATCAGATGCCCCTGTTCCCTTCTTCTGCTCATTGTAATGGCCCCCAAAACTGCATGTCTGGTCTTGAGGCTGCACTAACAGCTGCCCTGAGGGCCTTCTATTTTTAAAGCTCTTGTTACAGAATCAATGATCACACGAGGACCAACATACCAGGCTGTCAGAGAGCAGCGAGTGTGGGACGGAACCCTAGATCAGCAACAAATGCAGGTATCAGGTGAATAAATGTGGGACAAGCGTGGAACACAGGGAGTAAATACTGAAAAAAACTTTAAAAAGTCCTAGGAAAATGTAAATAACTAGCTTATTTGTAAAGGCATTAAAAACTATTGAAAATGTGCCAAGGAGCAAGTAAAAAAAAGAGGGTTACACCACATTATCTTGTCATCGTCTAACTGAAACTAAACCTGCTCAGAAAGAGCTATGAGACCTTGCGTGACCTCGCTGTTTAAATTTGCAAAAGCTCTGTTGCAAAGCCACATGGGAAAATACTAAAAAAATCATTTCCATGTCAAGAGAAACAGGTTTGATCAGAAAAAAAAAACTTTAGCGGTCATGCTGAAATTATGCAAATGTGAGACTGAAAGACGCTTCCTGATTCGATGGTTCAAAACATTTGTGCGTGTTTAACCTGAATCTCTCTTTATCCACATGCTCACTTGTTAAAGATCAACAGAAAACAAAACGCACTTCACTTGTAAACAAATGCAGAAAACAGAAAACAAATGTAGTTGTCAAGTTAGGCTACTTTTAAACATTTCAAATGGGTCCTTCCTTCTAGCAACAGGATCTAGATTCTTTAACTGCAATAACAACATCGTGTAGCACTTTTTGTGTATTTTTGTTTACTATGTGTATGTTCTCACCTGTTGTTTTGTCTAAATTTATAGCTCAGGTAATAGGTGAATTTCCCTTGTGTGGGATCAATAAAGTCAAAGTTTTACGCATCCTCTGACACTTGTGCATTTATTAAATATTTTAGCTTCTTGATTAATGATTATGCATAAACACCAATAAGTGTTTCATATGTATCTCAGACATCCACTAAAACCACTGCATAAATGAACAAAAATGGCCATTATCAATAGCAATAATAAATGAATCATGTAAACAGATGCATATTACACACAAATATAACATGCTTCTCTGACAGTATTTCTCACTCTAAACTGGGAGTACAGTCATGCTGACAGTAGAGTGAGAAGGCCTCTATCCTGCTGGCTACTGAGCATGATGTGTCCAGCAGAGACACTTACTAATAATAGATTGAAACATTTGCTACAAATGATATATATACTGTATATAACTGCCTATTACACTCTTTACTTTTCACTATGGGTGTTCAAGGAAGGAACATATCAGTCGAAGATCTGACTGGCCAAAATAATTTCCTAAGCACTCATATCAAGGTTCTCTCCACCATGACCCAAACACCTGTTCCAGCACATCAAACTCAGCTTATGTTGCACACTGCTAGCACTTACAAACACTGCTGCCATGATGCATAAAAAGAACACAATTGACCAAAACAGCTCGGAAACTTGTAGCTAGGCGAAGGCAACTAAAAACACTGAGAGGAAGCAGACATGAGGAAATCATCTTCAGCTTGTGAGAATAAAAATGAACAATGAAGGGCCACGTGAGGGCAAAAGCATGGACTTCACCTTAGTTAGGCTTCTGTTATGTTAATTAGATATACTTGTGAAACGGTGTAATGCTCTTTGGTTTAATAGGCTACATAAACTGACTCAGGAGAACCATGTGATCTTCATAGTTTCCACGGGAGCTTAAACCTGTAATTCTGCAAATGAGACCATTACATTAAATGATCTCTTATGAGATTAATTTACCTCTTTTGCGATTACGTTGAGGGCATCTTCCTCTCCAGTCAACCCATTTTTGCTGGGGGTTCTTTTACGTCCTGGCCCTTGAGACCCCATTGGTAACTTTTAAAAAATCTCTCCAGACACTCACGCTCCTTTACGCGTGAGAACCGATCCTTTGAAGAGTTATTCCTTCAGCAGAGGCATAAGAAAAAGAAACCACGTTTCCAACTTTAAGCAAAAAAAAACAAACAAAACAAAAATAAAAACAGCGAGGCTACGTCGTGTCGTTCGCGACGCGGTTCATTGTGTTACATCCGTCTTTCACACTCTTCCTAGTGCTGTACACTGTGAGGACTGAGTCACCGGTGCTGAGAGCGCAAACGCCTTTTCATGACACACGTGTCGTCTCTGAGGAGCTGCCAAAATGGCAGTAAATGATATAGAATAGAGTTTGTTTGCTTATAGAGTTGGGTTCTTTAACAGTGTGATTGCCATTATAACCGCTGGGTTAGATTTAGTTCATTGCGCGGATGGACTGTGAGCGTCTTTTGGAGGAGTTTTAGGGCTCGCACTCGCAGACCCTCTTCGCTATTTTTAATCATGGGAGTCTGCTGCTAAAAACAGAAACCTTATCTTGCACTTCTTAAAGTCATATACATGTGCTTGCGCGCCTTTCGCAATAAACTGCTGGATTTCATTCTGAAGTGGAAAAAAAAGCTCTGCTGGGGGAAATATTGGTATAGCCTCAGCCTGACCAAGTGTCCGGTTTAAGTGGTAAGCACTTAATCAATCCCGACCACTTAAAAAAAAAAAAAAAAAAAAAAAAAAACTACTATACAGAAAGACCAGAAAAGTTTCATTTTCACCTGCAGAAAATTGAAGTCATAATTAACCTGGCTGAAACCATATCAGCAGGTTTTTTACCGCGGCATACTTCTGTTTTCACACAATTAAATGTTCATTCTCACTTACTAGCCAACAGAAAGAAGGCAGACACTCACAAAACGGGGGAAGACCTGCACCACCACCTCCACAAATGTGGAGATCGATGGCCCTGAGCCTGAATGCTGGAAGGCCAATGGCTGAGGGAAATCCTGGAGGGACTTCATCAGAGCCAGTCACTCCCCAAGATTCAAGGGCTTTTTTTTATTATTGGTCCCAACATTCTGATTGTACTATATGTCTTTTGGAGCCTCCTGTCTCAACAGAACCTACATCAAAATTATGACAAATAAAGTTTTATAAAGTTTGAATTATGAATTATAAAGTTTAATCAATCTAATGGAGTTATTTAGACTGAAAAAAGATAAAAAGAACAACAGCAGTAAAAACAGCAATGAATAAATGAATCGAAAGAATGAAGGAGGTGTTTAAGCACCGCTTCCTCTTTAAAAAAAGCGAGAGGAGACCGAAATAAACTAGGTTTACTACCTGCTCCCGACCAGGTTTACAGAATAAGTTACCATGTAACTGACTCTGAGTATAAGTTAGCTCTCTTTCAGAAATGAGCAAGACTTACTCTAGTTTTTCAGGTGTGACAAACCTCTCATTCTGAAATGGAAACCCCAGAGTTGCCTCATTTTAGGGTTAACATACTCAGAGTTTTCACTTAACCTCCTTTCTGAAACGGCCCCAGATTAGTTTCACAATATAAGTTGCCAGGGTAACTGAGTTTGAACTATTTTAAGTTTGCTTTAGGAAACTTTATCCACCGACAATAAGTCTGACTGACCGAAATAAGTCTGACTTGTATTTCGAATCTTGTTTTATGGAACAACCCTCAGTAAATAAACACTTTTGTTCTTGGAAAGCCTCTAGCCTGCCAACACTAACTGATTAGTAAATTACTTTCAGCTGTGCTCAGGTGATTGTGGTTTTAAAAGAAGCTTACAATGCTTTTGGTTTAGTAGATGCTTGTAGACTTGTGGGTGAGAAACATGGGTATGTTCTTTTGTTGAGGCTGGTTTGGTAAATTGTTTGGTTTGGTTATTTTTTTTATTTTTGGTTGATTGTTTCTTAAATTTATTTTCAGCTGCAAAGACAGTGTTGATCGTGTATGCGCACCAGAGCGCTGGATCTTTCAATGCAGCCATTAAAGATGTGACTGTAGATGTGCTGAAGGAACAGGGCTGCAATGTTCTTGTGTCAGACCTGTATGAAATGAATTTCAAGGCCACAGCAACCAAGGAGGATATTACTGGTTTGGAGGCAGTGTTATGCTTTAGAAAATATTAAACTTAAAAATGTTTGCCCTTATTGGAGCACAATGGCTATTTTGCACAATTCTTTTTCAGGCACAGTGAAGAACCCAGAACATTTCTGCTATGGAGAGGAGACCATGCTGGCCTGGCAGGAGGGACGACTAGCTTCTGATATTGTAGAGGAGCACAAGAAACTAAAAGAAGCAGATATTGTTATTTTTCAGGTAGGGCTTTTATATATTAGAAACTGGATTTTGTGGATTTTGGTGCTTATGGGTACTTGTTATTGTTATCCTGTCTTGCAGTTTCCCATGTACTGGTTCTCGGTTCCTGCCATCATGAAAGGCTGGATGGATCGGGTTCTTACCCTTGGTTTTGCGTACACATCAGAAAAGCGATACAGTGCAGGCATCTTCAGGGTAAGCCCTAAATCACAAACTAATATTTCATTACATATGTTAATCAGAAAAGGTTAAGTTGGTTCACTTAAGTGTGAGTGGGTTTTTTATTTGTGTCAGGAAAAGAAAGCCATGTTGTCATTCACCACTGGTTCCCATGAGACCATGTTCAGCTCCAATGGGATCAATGGAGATATGAATGTTACTCTGTGGCCAGTTCAGGTATAAGAAGCTTCATCCCTTTTCCCTCAATAGGCTTCATTTTGCACACTTTGTTTTTGCATGTCATCCTAACCTGGACCTGCTGTGCTAATGTTTTCTTTTTGTAGAACGGTATCCTCAATTACTGCGGCTTCCAGGTCCTCGCCCCACAGGTCTTCTGGGCACCCACGCATCTCTCTGCTGAGGCTCGTGACAGCCTGTTGAAAGACTGGCGTACTCGTCTTCAAGGTCTTTTAAGCGAAGTGCCTCTCTCCTTCCCACCTGTGGACAGTTTTGATAAGGTGAAAGGCTTTCAGCTGAAGCCTGAAGTCCATGAAAAGCAGGCCGATTCCCCCTTCGGTCTCACTGTGGGTCACCACCTGGAGAAACCTCTGCCACCACACAGTCAGATGAAAGCTGGGGTATGAGATGAGCAATTGTCCCCATGTGGCCATGTTCCTGTTTAACTGTCATGATGCTTAATTTTTCGATGTGAATAAATTGTTCATGTTTTGAATTTGAGTTTTGTAATTCATTGTAAACCATGTGGAACCCACATCTCATTGCCTTTTTCTTAAAGTTCATGTCAGATTGGGACACTTGGAAACCAAAACATAATGGTTGATTTGTGCTCCCTAGTCAAGCATTTCATTTCTCTATTCTGTTGCTGCTTTAGTGGTCTAACGGTTTAACTAAACCTGGAATTGGTGAGCTTGATGGTGAAAAGTCTGCTTTTATTGGCAGTTACACAAACCATAAAGTGACTTTTACGGTAAAAAAATGCAGCTGTGGTTGCCAGAACTTTACCTTCAAATACGGTAGCAACATTAGTGGTTTTACAGATTTTATTTCAAATTTACAGTAATAAATCATGTTTCATTGTCTGTTAATTTACCAACCTATTCACATCTGTTTGTACCATTGTAATACTCTGACAACCATCAATCAGCTCTGCAATGAGTCGCATGATCAAAGTTTGTCACAAATATGTCTTTCACAAGAAAGTTTACACTTGCTTAAAGAATCGCAACAAACTTAAAGAAGCAGCACAGTATCATTCACAAACATTAAACAACCTCATGGTAACAAACATCAAATTTATAATATGCAATGAATTTAACATTGAAAGTAACACAAAACCCCAATGTACTGATTAGAAATAAACAAAACTGAGGAAACCGTTATGTCAACAAAAATACATAAAATGTGAAGCGTCACACAGGGAAATGTGGGAATGTCAATTTGTTTTGTTTTTGACTGTAAATTATGCAAGCCAAGCTGTTATTTTTAAAAACTAAATTTAACAGTATTTTACAGTAAAATTGCATGAAAACCATGAGATCTATCATAGTTTGTGGAAACTTTCAACTGTTTAACCCTGTAGCATTTTTACAGTCTTTTACTAAATCATGATTGTTTTGCAGATAGGTCAATCCTCTCATACAGGGACTAGCTCTTATAAATTAAAATTAACACAGAATTAAACCGTTATTTCCAAAAAGAAAGAAGAGACAGATAGCACACACACGTCGCAGACATCTGTGTGACGTGGTTGTTTTCATGAGTAGCGCTGTCACACACACACACACACACACACACAAAGAATAGGGTCCGACTCCAGTCCTAGAAATGAGGTCCTGAAATTCCAGCCACTGGGATTGCAGGCAGATAATATTAGAATGAACTGCTGGATCTCATTCTGAAGGGGAATAAAGCACTGCAGTGGGAAAATTAAGATTGTCTAACTAGTGAGTTTAACACAGCCTGAGCAAGTCTCCAGGTGGTCTCAAGCATTTCATCATCCCAAGCAGTTAAAAGACCACAAACTAGGCCTACACCAAAGACCAGACAAGTTGGTTTTTTTTTCTGCAGACAATTTGTCATAATTACATCCTGACCATTGTACAAAAGTATCTAAGCAAAACAGCTTGTTTAAAGTGAGTCACTAAATTTATAGGGGTTATATATTATTTTTTACCCTCTTTATCATATAGCCCTACGTACTTTATTTGTGTGGCTCTAATAGACGTCTGTAGCTTCAGTTACTGGTGCATGTTGACATCTAGTGGTAGGTAAACTAACCACCAGGCATAATGTTTATTTTCTTCTTTTTTCTTTTACGATTCATAGATGCTGCTTTTAAGACGCCTCTAGCCTGTCAACTCTACAGTAATTGATTAGTAAATTACTTTCAGCTGTGCTCAGGTGATTGTGGTTTTAAAAGAAGCTTCCAAAGCTGCTGGTTTAGTAAATGTTCTGAGACCTGTGGGTGAGAAACATGGGTATGTTCTTTTGTTGAGGTAGGTTTTGGTTTGGTTAATTGTTTGATTTGATTAATTGTTTTGTTTTGTTTTTTTCTCCAGCTGCAAAGACAGTGTTGATCGTGTATGCGCACCAGAGCGCTGGATCTTTCAATGCAGCCATTAAAGATGTGACTGTAGATGTGCTGAAGGAACAGGGCTGCAATGTTCTTGTGTCTGACCTGTATGAAATGAATTTCAAGGCCACAGCAACCAAGGAGGATATTATTGGTTTGGAGGCAGTGTTATGTTTCAGAAAATATTAAACTTAAAAACTTTTGCCCTTATTGTAGTGGAATGGCTATTTTGCACTATTTTCATTTTCAGACGCAGTGAAGAATCCAGAACATTTCTGCTATGGAGAGGAGACCATGCTGGCCTGGCAGGAGGGACGACTAGCTTCTGATATTGTGGAGGAGCACAAGAAACTAAAAGAAGCAGATATTGTTATTTTTCAGGTAGGGCTTTTAGAAATTGGATTTTGTTTGTTTTATTTTTGTTGCTTTTGGGTCCTTTATTTTTATTTTTTTTATTTTTTTTTGGTCTTCTGCAGTTTCCCATGTACTGGTTCTCGGTTCCTGCCATCATGAAAGGCTGGATGGATTCGGGTTCTTACCCTTGGTTTTGCGTACACATCAGAAAAACGATACAGTGCAGGCATCTTCAGGGTAAGCCCTAAATCACAAACTAGTGTTTCATCAGAAAAGGTTAAGTTGGTTCTTTAATCAAGTGTGAGTGGTTTTAATTTGCGTCAGGAAAAGAAAGCCATGTTGTCATTCACCACTGGTTCCCATGAGACCATGTTCAGCTCCAATGGGATCAATGGAGATATGAATGTTACTCTGTGGCCAGTTCAGGTATAAGAAGCTTCATCCCTTTTCCCTCAATAGGCTTCATTTTGCACACTCTGTTTTTGCATGTCATCCTAACCTGGACCTGCTGTGCTAATGTTTTCTTTTTGTAGAACGGTATCCTCAATTACTGCGGCTTCCAGGTCCTCGCCCCACAGGTCTTCTGGGCACCCACGCATCTCTCTGCTGAGGCTCGTGACAGCCTGTTGAAAGACTGGCGTACTCGTCTTCAAGGTCTTTTAAGCGAAGTGCCTCTCTCCTTCCCACCTGTAGACAGTTTTGATAAGGTGAAAGGCTTTCAGCTGAAGCCTGAAGTCCATGAAAAGCAGGCCGATTCCCCCTTCGGTCTCACTGTGGGTCACCACCTGGAGAAACCTCTGCCACCACACAGTCAGATGAAAGCTGGGGTATGAGATGAGCAATTGTCCCCATGTGGCCATGTTCCTGTTTAACTGTCATGATGCTTAATTTTTCGATGTGAATAAATTGTTCATGTTTTGAATTTGAGTTTTGTAATTCATTGTAAACCATGTGGAACCCACATCTCATTGCCTTTTTCTTAAAGTTCATGTCAGATTGGGACACTTGGAAACCAAAACATAATGGTTGATTTGTGCTCCCTAGTCAAGCATTTCATTTCTCTATTCTGTTGCTGCTTTAGTGGTCTAACGGTTTAACTAAACCTGGAATTGGTGAGCTTGATGGTGAAAAGTCTGCTTTTATTGGCAGTTACACAAACCATAAAGTGACTTTTACGGTAAAAAAATGCAGCTGTGGTTGCCAGAACTTTACCTTCAAATACGGTAGCAACATTAGTGGTTTTACAGATTTTATTTCAAATTTACAGTAATAAATCATGTTTCATTGTCTGTTAATTTACCAACCTATTCACATCTGTTTGTACCATTGTAATACTCTGACAACCATCAATCAGCTCTGCAATGAGTCGCATGATCAAAGTTTGTCACAAATATGTCTTTCACAAGAAAGTTTACACTTGCTTAAAGAATCGCAACAAACTTAAAGAAGCAGCACAGTATCATTCACAAACATTAAACAACCTCATGGTAACAAACATCAAATTTATAATATGCAATGAATTTAACATTGAAAGTAACACAAAACCCCAATGTACTGATTAGAAATAAACAAAACTGAGGAAACCGTTATGTCAACAAAAATACATAAAATGTGAAGCGTCACACAGGGAAATGTGGGAATGTCAATTTGTTTTGTTTTTGACTGTAAATTATGCAAGCCAAGCTGTTATTTTTAAAAACTAAATTTAACAGTATTTTACAGTAAAATTGCATGAAAACCATGAGATCTATCATAGTTTGTGGAAACTTTCAACTGTTTAACCCTGTAGCATTTTTACAGTCTTTTACTAAATCATGATTAGTTTTGCAGATAGGTCAATCCTCTCATACAGGGACTAGCTCTTATAAATTAAAATTAACACAGAATTAAACCGTTATTTCCAAAAAGAAAGAAGACACAGATAGCACACACACGTCGCAGACATCTGTGTGACGTGGTTGTTTTCATGAGTAGCGCTGTCACACACACACACACACACACACACAAAGAATAGGGTCCAACTCCAGTCCTAGAAATGAGGTCCTGAAATTCCAGCCACTGGGATTGCAGGCAGATAATATTAGAATGAACTGCTGGATCTCATTCTGAAGGGGAATAAAGCACTGCAGTGGGAAAATTAAGATTGTCTAACTAGTGAGTTTAACACAGCCTGAGCAAGTCTCCAGGTGGTCTCAAGCATTTCATCATCCCAAGCAGTTAAAAGACCACAAACTAGGCCTACACCAAAGACCAGACAAGTTGGTTTTTTTTTCTGCAGACAATTTGTCATAATTACATCCTGACCATTGTACAAAAGTATCTAAGCAAAACAGCTTGTTTAAAGTGAGTCACTAAATTTATAGGGGTTATATATTATTTTTTACCCTCTTTATCATATAGCCCTACGTACTTTATTTGTGTGGCTCTAATAGACGTCTGTAGCTTCAGTTACTGGTGCATGTTGACATCTAGTGGTAGGTAAACTAACCACCAGGCATAATGTTTATTTTCTTCTTTTTTCTTTTACTATTCATAGATGCTGCTTTTAAGACGCCTCTAGCCTGTCAACTCTACAGTAATTGATTAGTAAATTACTTTCAGCTGTGCTCAGGTGATTGTGGTTTTAAAAGAAGCTTCCAAAGCTGCTGGTTTAGTAAATGTTCTGAGACCTGTGGGTGAGAAACATGGGTATGTTCTTTTGTTGAGGTAGGTTTTGGTTTGGTTAATTGTTTGATTTGATTAATTGTTTTGTTTTGTTTTTTTCTCCAGCTGCAAAGACAGTGTTGATCGTGTATGCGCACCAGAGCGCTGGATCTTTCAATGCAGCCATTAAAGATGTGACTGTAGATGTGCTGAAGGAACAGGGCTGCAATGTTCTTGTGTCTGACCTGTATGAAATGAATTTCAAGGCCACAGCAACCAAGGAGGATATTATTGGTTTGGAGGCAGTGTTATGTTTCAGAAAATATTAAACTTAAAAACTTTTGCCCTTATTGTAGTGGAATGGCTATTTTGCACTATTTTCATTTTCAGACGCAGTGAAGAATCCAGAACATTTCTGCTATGGAGAGGAGACCATGCTGGCCTGGCAGGAGGGACGACTAGCTTCTGATATTGTGGAGGAGCACAAGAAACTAAAAGAAGCAGATATTGTTATTTTTCAGGTAGGGCTTTTAGAAATTGGATTTTGTTTGTTTTATTTTTGTTGCTTTTGGGTCCTTTATTTTTATTTTTTTTATTTTTTTTTTGGTCTTCTGCAGTTTCCCATGTACTGGTTCTCGGTTCCTGCCATCATGAAAGGCTGGATGGATCGGGTTCTTACCCTTGGTTTTGCGTACACATCAGAAAAACGATACAGTGCAGGCATCTTCAGGGTAAGCCCTAAATCACAAACTAGTGTTTCATCAGAAAAGGTTAAGTTGGTTCTTTAATCAAGTGTGAGTGGTTTTAATTTGCGTCAGGAAAAGAAAGCCATGTTGTCATTCACCACTGGTTCCCATGAGACCATGTTCAGCTCCAATGGGATCAATGGAGATATGAATGTTACTCTGTGGCCAGTTCAGGTATAAGAAGCTTCATCCCTTTTCCCTCAATAGGCTTCATTTTGCACACTCTGTTTTTGCATGTCATCCTAACCTGGACCTGCTGTGCTAATGTTTTCTTTTTGTAGAACGGTATCCTCAATTACTGTGGCTTCCAGGTCCTCGCCCCACAGGTCTTCTGGGCACCCACGCATCTCTCTGCTGAGACTCGTGACAGCCTGTTGAAAGACTGGCGTACTCGTCTTCAAGGTCTTTTAAGCGAAGTGCCTCTCTCCTTCCCACCTGTAGACAGTTTTGATAAGGTGAAAGGCTTTCAGCTGAAGCCTGAAGTCCATGAAAAGCAGGCCGATTCCCCTTCGGTCTCACTGTGGGTCACCACCTGGAGAAACCTCTGCCACCACACAGTCAGATGAAAGCTGGGGTATGAGATGAGCAATTGTCCCCATGTGGCCATGTTCCTGTTTAACTGTCATGATGCTTAATTTTTGCATGTGAATAAATTTTTCATGATTTGACTCTGAGTTTTGTAATTCCTTGTAAACCATGTGGAACCCACAACTCCTTGCCTGTTTCTTAAAGTTAGAAAAATTGTCGGCATTGAAACCATGTGCCATCCCTTGTTAACATGCAGGTCACCAAACGATGAGTAATGTAAATCTCAAATGTAAGAACTCTTAAGCGCCAACACGTCAATAATAAAATTATACCAAGGGGAAAAAGTAAAGATTAATGGTGCTAATTATGAAGAGATGTCCAGTTCAGCAAAAATTAAACCATTTGTTACTGTTCTTTGAAACCTTCAGTGACATGCAGCATCCACTGGTGACCATGAAACATGATTTATCATTTACACTAGTTAGTTACATTAAGCACCAACACTTCAACACTTCATAATTTTATTTAAAGGGGTCATATAATGGTACATGCATGTTGATTGTACTAAAATGTGTTTTGCCAGTGCCTGTACACCACCATCATATCATACAAGTAACTAATTACAAATACTTTCGTTACAGTACTTGAGTAAAATTAAAATGTGGTACTTCTACTCGTCTCTTGAGTAGAATAAAAATAAATTATTCAACTTTGCTTTATTTTTTTTTCACCAAAAGTACAAAGTACTATGGTACTATGACAAAGGTACCTACAGAGCAACAGCGCAAGCTAGCTGACATTTGGCAGACACTTTTTAAAACTACTCCGGACTTCAGCGGTTCGGATTTGGGAACATCAAGACTCCTGTGTTGGACACCCAAGAACAATGGTGGACTATGATGGCAGCACACTCAGGGCAGGGCTGTGTTGAAATGCTGCTGTCAATTAACAATAGTGGGAGGGGCGTCTGACCATGTGACGTCACGGCTCTATTTGAGACAATGGAAAACATATAAGGAGATTAAAAAAAAAATGAAACACTGGATGGATTTTTATCATTATATGATGATTGTGTACAGGCACTGCCAACACACATTTCAGTACAATCAACTTGTAAACATGCATGTACCATTATATGACCCCTTTAAATATAATTATTTTGAAGCGTTGGTGCTTAATGTAACATTAACTAGTGTAAATGGCTGTGTGGTGGCTACAGTATACAGGCCACGAGGGTACCATACAGACTCTATCAAAGAATTTGCATGTAGATAATGAAAAGGGTGCATTGGGATTGGCATTTAAAGACATTTTTAACTCTATTGGAGTTAGACAACACGTGTCAGGACCTACTCATTGTCATAATCATACTTTAGATCTAATATTACTGCATGGAATGTTGATGCCATTGGAATTATACAGAGCAATGACATCTCAGATCAGTATTGTCTCGTGTATACTTCATTAAACCAAGCCTGCAAAGTCGACTTTGTGTTACAAATATGTTAGACCTATCACTTCTGCCACCAAATATCGCTTTATTAATAGAACTGTAAGAAAACAAAACTAGATTATTTTTTTGCGTTTCACGATTGCATGCAGAGAGGCCTTAAAAGCTGCTAGATATGCTTATTTTTTTAACCCTACAAGTGCTCCTTCAAAAATATAAGTGTAGAGCCATGTGTTTTAATTATAGGCCAACTTGGCTTTTAGTGTTTGCGTTTGTATTATGTATAAAGTAAAAATAAGGTAGCCTAAGGTCCATGTAACGCTTCACAATTCAATTTTCAGACCATAAAATGCAAATGAAAAATGGAAACCAGACATTCATTTTTCTTGTTTTTCCAGTTACATTATCAATGTATAGTTACTTTTTTTCTCCTGTTTTTCAATTTTACTTGCGCTAAATTGTGACTTCAAAAACAAACATTTGGATAAATGAAATCTAAATGATTTTTTAATTTTCGTCTTGTAATTTGCGCGGGGCGGTACCATTAGCACGGGGGCGTGGCCGTTTAATATTATTTCATTGATGCAACTGCTTTATTTACACTGCATGCACATTGAGGAGAAGTTTAAAAGGTGGAACTTGTTTATTTTTAATGATGAATACCATCCGGAAATGACAGTGTCAATAAAGTAAAATCAAAGTCATGTGAAATACTATTTCCTACATTGAATAAACTAAATACAAAAAATAAAAAAAAACATGAAAAGACAAACAAAGCAGTGACAAACTAAAGTTAAACAAAAATGTGAAAATGTTTACATATAGATACACATTTAGCAGCTTTGTGATGATCACATGTAGGCTATAGTACCCACATGACGTCACGACATACGGGCATTTGCCGACCCGGCGCCATTGCTGCGTGCAAAACAGATTAGATAGAAACAATACGAGTTGAACAAAGTGAAATGAGTTTCGTGCTATATAGTGAAAATGGCCATCCCCTGCTGGGTCAATGGATGATAAAATCGTGCCGGAGGTTCAGATAAATCAGGATTTTACATTATACCCGTCATGGATGTGAGAAGACTAAGCTTTTGTCCGAACAACGACGGAGATTATGGCTGGCGAGGATAAACAGGAAAGAAACTCACTCAAAACACGCAAGAATTTGTTTGACAAAAAAAAAAAAGAAAAAAAAAAAAGCACAATGTTGTGTTTTCATGCGAGTGTAAACAAATATAAGTTAACACATTGCAGTTTGAAAAATGTCCTGTATGAACAAAATGACGAGGTATTAAAAACACAAAACAACCTTGTTTCCACTGTTTGATCTCACATTCTAGCATTGCGATCTCAGATTATGTCCCTATACCCGCGTATAATGTAGTTCCGCATTACATTAATTAAATTGCACGCGAGTTATTTATTTTTATATTCATGCACCAAACCATGACGCCCGCAAGTACATGCATATCACAGAAAGCACCGGTGACTGTTTTAAGGGGAACATGAATTAAGTTGTGCAGGCTATGGCTTTTGATTAGCATCATGCCTCTTCGCTATTATAAGTTACTTTTCCATTGATTGCACTTGAGCAAACGTCACCGAACCAACCCCACGTCAATCTGATCGTACGCCTCCAGTGATTTCCAGACTCGGAATTGCTCACAATGTGTAAAAACTCCTCACCAATACCAGATGATGGTACGCATGAAAATACTGTATCTAAGGCAAAGCTGCATAATCATTGCTCAGTGCTTCCTTCGTTACTGCATACGGATCCACACCATTTATGAATGAAATTTTCGCATTGTACCTCTCTCTGTCTTTTTTTAAATAGACTCTTTATAATATATTTCACTTTGTCTTTTCATGATTTGCATAATAATATAAACAGAAATAAATATTTGTTTGTAAAACGACATTCTCTCCGGGGAGGTCACGTGACATTAATTCGCCTGTGGGAACTATGTATAGGATAGGCTAACGTTAGATAACCCTCTTTATTCTATATCTAGATTTATTAAACATTATTATTCTAATGTAGCCTATAAAGACATCGTTATATTGTTGTGTGAGATTAAAAAAAAAACTCAGGACAGGTTAATCACTTTTGGGGGCTGTGTCACGGAGTATAAAAATGTGAGTGGTTTGTTTTGCCAGGTGTGCGTCACAGTGGGTCCTGCTCATTGTAGACTCAAGGTGGTGAGTAATGGTAATAGTGTTGGGTTTGATTGAGATGTGTACATTAGCATGTTTTTTGCTGGCAGGAGAGTTGAATACATCCTCTGGTTTTCTCTCTGGTGTGCACTGGCCCTTGCGATAGCTGCCAGGTAAGTTTCCATATTTGAAAGAGTTTTCTTGGTTAACGGGAGACTGAATTGCTTGTTGCTGAAATTGTATGTTTTCAGTTTGTTTCCTAAGGGGCTGCATATTCTCATGAGGTGAGTGAAGATGTGTAGTTCAGTGCTGCAAATCTCCTGGGGTATGTATGATTTTAAGTTAATTTAGTTTGTTTTTAATTCTAAAGCCCTATAGAGTGCCCAAGTTACGACGTCACTCTGTAGGCCAACACGCGAATGGAATGGAATGGAATTTGAATGGAGCCAATGCAGCTTTTTGCACTTTTCTTTCTTTGCAGATTTTCTCTGAGCTGTTAATTTGTTTTAATAGGGCAAAGAAAATAACCGGATTGGTCAGTGGACAAATGTTTCCTCAACGGAGCTGATATTGGAGCTTTCTCAGTTAAACCCAGAGGCTCAGATGGGCATGTACACACTAAAGGCATTTATTGCTGACCGAGAAGTCTCCCAAGTTTTTGAGGTGAAAAAATACGATAAGTTGTTCTGTATGTGCAGTTCAATGACTGATCTGAGGCCTTAACCTAAAGCGCTTTGTTTCTGGTTTAGTTTTACCCAAGTCTGATGTGACTAAACACACGCAGGCCTACAGCGTTGCAGTTATGGGACTGAAAGTTGAGTCCTGTGGCAAGTGAATGATGCTTTATTTTCTTGTCTTGTGGTTGGTCAGTTCTTTATTTTGTTCTGATGTTTCCCAGTTTGTCCGTTCCAGTTGTCTGTCAGCGTCAATATGGCTCCAGCAGTGCAGATTCTGGTCTACAGCGTTCTTCCCGGTGAGAATTTACTTGCTGCTAATGTGCCGTTTGACACTGATATGTGTTTCCAGAACCATGTACTGTATGATGTGGCTATTTTTCAATTTGGGAATGTTGGTGTGTGTGTGTCCTACAGCGTGTTGGTCCTGGTTCCAGGTATCTCTGCAGTTTTCTCCAGCTGTTCCTGCGGAGGGAAATGTTCTGATGGTTCCTGCTCAAGCAGGATCTCTGTGTAGCCTCAGTGCTGTAGATTCATTCATTAAAAACCTGACTTTAGTCTTCTTTTTAGGTCTTCTTTTTATGATCTTTTAATGTGACGGACGGAAGTAAGATATTTTGTTTCGGAGGACTGGAGGCCGGAGGACTGGAGGCCGGAGGACTGGAGGCCGGAGGTAAAAAAAAAAAAAAAAAAAAAAAATTTTAATTAAATAAAAATCCATCCATCCATCCATCCATCCATCCAGTTTGGGGACCCATGGCGCCCGCCCTTGATCCCCGAAATTGAAATCGGAGATATACATCTTGTTCGGCTTGAGCCAGGGATCGCAGTGATGCGAAAATCGTGATTCTAGCTCAAACGGTCTAGGAGTTATGCACAATTTAGTACTTTTCGAATTTTTACCGTCCCCCCAGGGGGCCATGTGGAGGAGTGGGAGGAGTTGGATCTGGATCCGACTCCTCCCATGTGGAGGAGAAATCCACAGGGAGGAGTCGGATCCAGATCCAACTCCTCCCTGTGGATTTCATGTTCTGCACACCACTTTACCATGGAAGCTTGTTTCTTTTTTCTTGAAAATGGAAAAAAAATGTAAGCCCTCCAGTCTGCTTCTGTTTTTGTGCAAAAAAAAATAAATTCTCCAATTTTCTTAAAACTCTGGATTCTGATAGAGGGCCATAGGACTTAGATCTGAGTGCAAAAATGGAGGCTCTAGACCCTTCCAGAGCTGAGATATTGAGATCCCATGTAGCATTTATGCCATTATAAATATCTCAGCTCCTGAAGGGTCTAGAGCCTCCATTTTGCACTCAGATGTAAGTCACATGGCCCTCTAGCTCCTTTAAAAAAAAAAAAAAAACTGAACATGAACTAGTTCATTATCATCTGTGTGAACTGAACTTCGAGCTAGTTCTTTTTAAGGATGAACTGGCACAACACTGCTTACAATTGCTATATATGTCAGAGGTCGCACACCTCTGGAGCAACTAGGGGTTAAGTGTCTTGATCAGGGACACATTGGTGTCTCACAGTGGATTCGAACCGGGTCCCTCATACCAAAGGCATGTGTCTTATCCACTGTGCCAGTATTTTATATGCTTTTTAAGCACTTAAAACTGCAGTTTTTTTCTTTTAAACATCAACATCTCATACATTCCCTACTCATGGGATAGAAGTGTCCATCATATGCGCACTTGATAGTCTCTGCAGAATACAGTAGGTCATCCGGGTACTTTTTGCCTAGAAGAAAATAAACAAAACCCAACATATTTCTTTGAGGGTATTAAGTTATTGGGTATTAAATTAACGAACAATATACTTTCAGGGGGTGGTGATGGTGCAGTGGATAAGGCACATGCCTTTGGTGTGAGAGCCCGGATTTGAATCCACTGTGAAATACCAATGTGTCCCTGAGCAAGACACTTAACCTCTATAGTTGCTCCAGTGGCGTACGACCTCTGACATATATAGCATTTGTAAGTCAATTTGAATGAAAGCATCAGCTAAATTCCTCAACATGCCAGCTTCCACAGAAGATTGATAATATCGGGGAGAAACAGCATCGCACCAGGCAGTGCATTGTAGTCTCGCTGAGGAAAAATTTGATTCATTCACTGTTATATGAGAGGAAGAATTTTCGAACCTTGTTAAATCATCTAAATCTACAACATGTTAGACCCTATACAGACTAAGCTATTGAAAGAGATGCTTGCAGAGGTCATAGATCCTCTTCCTCTTCACACACACAAAAAATGGCCACCCAGACCATTTCGAATGATAAGAAAAAGCCGCCAAGTAGATATCAAAATCTTGAAAAAATTAGATCAAATCCTGGGGAGTGTCCGTTGGCTGTGCTGAAACCACGGCCACCAGTCAGTCAATGGAATGCTAACAGCAGGGTTTTTTTTTTTTTACAGTCTATGGTGTCGAGTAAGCCCTCTAAAACAAAGTGTACTACCCGTGGGTGCCAACTAGCTGTGAAAAAAACAACAACATATTTTTCAAAAAGCTCTATGCACAGCTGCACTACTTCCTGAACTACAGCCAGCTTCTTGTTTCCTGTCTGCCATTATTGGACACATTGATTAATTCAGGTGTGTCTGATTATTGTTGCCGTGACTACTGAGGTCAAGCACACCTGCATTAATCAAATTGTCCAATAATGGCAGACAGGAAACAAGGAGCTGGCTGAAGTTCAGGAAGTTGTGCAGCTGTGCATAGAGCCCAATGGAGGAAAGACTTAAAAATGCCCATTAGGGGGAGACACAGACTGAACAAAAATGTGTCTTCATTCCAGATGCTGCAACTTTTGATTACTTTATGCAATCAGCACAAAATTCCTTACAGATGCAGCTCACATGTACTGTGACTTCACCAAAATAGAATGCCTAATTTTTCCCCGAGTTATTCCATGTCAAATCAGAAAGATATGCAAAATCAAAAAATATATGTATATTTAGTCTTTTACCAGAAGTTTTCCCGGCATGAGAATGCCGTAATGTATATTTAAAAAAAAGATGTAAAATGTGTTCTATCAAACGATACCTACCTTTTGACTCTCCTAGCAATAGATTTAGAGTTATGAGTCTTTAGTTTTGTGTGTCTCTCAGGAAATAAACAAGTTAACCTCAGGTTAATAAACTTGGCATTGAATACTGCAAATATTATTGTATTAAATATTACTCACCCCCAATCATTGCTGTACCAACCTCGCAAGAGCTTCGTTCATCTTCAGAACTGTGATTAATCACCGTCTCTGAAACCAATCATGCTATTTTCTCAATTTTACACAAAGTGTAAACATAAGTATGTTTTCTTTAAATGTACTAAAACTTCACTAAAATTATGCTTGTGTTTAGCATATTTCTTAAAAAAATATAATATTAAGCATGTATTTATTACTAATGTACTTCTAGTGCACTTGTTAGAAATAAATTAAAAGTAAACTTGTGTTGAGCACATTTCTTAAAAGTGTAACAAAGCATATATTTGGAAGCAAAGTACTTATACTGCACTTTTTAGAAATATGTTAAAAGCATGCTTATTTTTCAATATACTTTCAGAAAATATACTAAAGTACAATTATTTTAAAGTGTGTTAAAAGTTGTATTGTGAAAATAGGTAAAAAGCATGATGCTATAATATATTTAAAGATAGTAAATTGTTATAGTATATTTGCAATGTACTATTGAAAAAGGGAATATATTTCAAATACAATAATGTATACTTTTTTTTCAAAAGGGTGCCTTAGTTGAGCACGGACACTCTGAGCAAGTTTTGAGCAAGTCTCAAATATTAATACTTTTTTTGCTACTGGTATGAAAACTTTTTCTCTCAAACATTTTTTTTCTCTCTCAGATCATTTATTTTCTCGCATGTAAAAAATACACAATCCTAGCTCCATACCATAGGCCTACTGGTTCGGCTAAGACATGCCTCATAATCAAAGCCCTATGGAGCAGCATCAGTCTCACATTCTGACTAGAATATGTGTATGACGAAGTCAGGCTAATGGAAAACCACATCCACCAACAATGTTAATCAAGAAATGATGCAACTAAATTTATTTTGGAAGATATATTCCTCTAAACAATGGTCATAGACTTAAAGACATCAAACTGGGTGCACACAATCTTAATCTTCAGTGTTGTTTTATGGCAAAATACACTTATATTATCAAAGGACAGAGAAGCAGGTGACGGTCCATCAGTCAAGACGGTTATGTGGCTCTGTAAGGGAAGCATTTGTGGTTTAGGTGGGGTTTTTTGATACGCAATCTTCTGGGGTAGTGCAGTTTTCGCATTCGCCACACCTTTCCTGACATGCCAGTCCATAACAGCCACTCTCAGAACATACAAACCACAAGCAAGTCTAGCATTTAAATGCACAGGACGTTTTGAGAGATAAATGTAATAGGCCTACTAATAATAAATACTGAAAGTGACAGTTGAAGGCTTCTAGTTAAGTACAATACTAATAGAAAGGACAGATAATTTAGCCTTCAACTTAAATTCTCAAGATGCACCTGAATGTGAAGCTTTTTGTGAGCTCTGCGCAACCCTGTATCACGACAAGAGTGAAATAATCACGTTGGTCCACTTTGGAAAACGTGTAGAACCCCTGAAACGTGAAACACGTTCCAGTGGAGAGATACCCGGATGTTGACCTATTCTGCATCCAATCGCCTCTGCCATAACGACCTTTTGGTTTTCATTAAACCAGAAAAATTGAATTTTGTTTTATTGACGATCACTGAGAAATGTTCTATTATTTAAAATGCAATTTATTTTTCAAGGCAAAAAAAAAACATTTATTATTTTCAAGGTGAAAATGATTCATTTGCCTTGATCCACGTTTGAGCGGGTTAAACACGTGACATCTACACGTTTTTCAAAGTGGACCAACGTGATTATTTCACGTCTTGTCGTGATACCGGGTTGCTCTGCGACGACCAATCTTTTTTTTTTAAACCATGACAATCCGTTTTTTAATGAGACCACTAACTGAATTAAACGGATTGTCAAAATTCATAAATTATTTGGTGCTTGACAATGGATGAATTACATTTGATTTAGATGTAAAGCACATGATGGGATTGTTCTGTTTTTTTATTTTTTATTTTTTTATGTCCAACAACCCATAAGGAATCGCTTAGGGCCTATATCATGTTTCCTTTATTCAAAACAAGGAGCCAATTAGAGACTTCAAAACGCACACAGTGTTCCGCCATGTGCTTGTGGTATATCAAAGGATCTTTCGCTGTAAGAGACTGTCCTTCTGGGAAAAACGTGAAAGCGTGACGTGATTTTGGGTTCTGTCCTCAGTTATTATGAAGTCATTTAGAATCATGGCCTTTCATTCACTAGATCCTGATACTGATTTTTTAAAATTGAGAAAGCGAATTCCAAATTTGGACAGGATACCAAATTTGTAATTTGGATTATTCAAAGGACAAAAGATGAGAACATTTTTGACAATTAATGTAAATGTTTCTCTTTAAATATAGCTTTGTTTCCACTTATTACAGTTATTCATTCACTGTAAAAAAACTTTTTTTTTTCAAATCAACTTAAATAATTTGTATAGTTCAGATAACATAATATTTTGAGTTTCTGATGATTAAATCAATCTCCTTCATTGTATTAACTCAATTTTTCCATTTCAATGAACTTAAAATTTTAAGGCAGCCAGGTTACTTAGCCCAATTTACTTAATTTTAAGTTAAACCAACAATAAAGTTTTTACAGTGTATTTCCAGTGAAGGGATACAATCCTTCATTAAAAAAATGTAATTCTATTTTCATTTACTCACCCTCATTTTAATTTTTTTTTGTTTCTCTTTGTTTCTCTTTTGTAGTTTTTTCAATGAAAGTCAATGGGGACCAAAAAAACAAAACAAAAAAAAACATCAGACCCTATTGAATGTTATTATATTGCCCAAAAGAGGGATCAATGGTTTTCAAAAAGATGAGTGAATAATGAAAGAATTTACATTTTTGTGTGAATAATTCCTTCAATATCTTGAATACAGTCTTAAAAATGTTTCACCTTTATTATACTCAGTTTCATTGCTCTGTGGTCACAGCTGTTTTGCTAACACAACGGGGGGAGCTTTCATCTTAAAATTTCAGAGTACACCGAATATTTAATTACAGTGCAAGGCTTTTTTAATCAGGACAGAACTATATGAGTCAGTTTGATATTAACACCTGACCAAAGGATGAAGTTTTCCCAGTAATAGCACAGACTGTGAGTGCAAATTCCCATCTCCAAAAAACTTGATTGAGTCAACCCAACTAACTCACAAGCTCCTGATGTCAGACGGAGTGCTGGTCCATCCCCCACACTGCTTTCAGCCCTGCATGGGCACTGAGAATGCACACTAGGGAGGCTTGAAACTGGAACCACCTGGAAAACAATGGCATGGCCTGGAGTCTTTTTTCCTCACACGATGGCACTCAACACCACATGTGTATATTTCACAGCAGTGCTTCTTTTTGCAGGCTAAAGATGTTTTTTGATGTATGCCCCATATGCGTGATCTTTGTTAATTTATGAAACGGCAACTCAGCTGCTGTAGTGTGCTGAAATACAGAATATTATTTATTTACTAAGTGAAACAATTAAGCTAATAACCAACTCCATTTATGCACATGTATATATAACACTAAATATTTAAGCTTGTACACCATTGTTCAAAAAACAGTAATATTATTTACTATTTAAAATAGCTGTTTTCTATTGTAATATATTTTAAAATAAAATGTATTCCTGTGATGGAAGCTGAATTTTCAGAAGTCATTACTGATCCTTCAGAAATCATTATAATATGCTGATTTTATGGTTGAAGTCTTATGTTGAAGTCAATGTTGAAATTAGTTGTGTTGCTAAATATTACCGTGCAAACTATAGGCTACTCTTGTTTTTTAATTGAGTATCCGAAGCTCTGTGATCGTCCATGGCCAACTGGAGCTAATTTGCATTTAAAGGGACACACACCCTTTTTGCTCACACTCTAAAAGGGTCAAATTTGACTAGCTGAAATAAAGAATCTGATGGGGTAAGCAGAAATTTTACAGACACACGGAAACCATTTATATTACATCGTGTGAAAAGGGGCATAATATGTCACTTTTAAAGTTTGCAGCCCCCC
>JAQIUQ010001718.1:46499-103999 GCA_030378365.1 Hybognathus amarus | reverse complement strand
CTTTGAACAGATTGCACTTTTGACCATGCGAGAAAAAAATAGTTAGTTCAATACTTTAGGAATGTGCTTAATGCTAAATAAAGTTTATGTTAATTATCCACTACAGTTCAAATGCTGGGGTTTTGTTAAAGCTACACTGTGTGGTTTTTACCTCCATCTACAACGCATTCTCACTCCAAGGCATCACCTTTGACCATGCTTCAATATTTAGTGATCCTACGGCTGTCATCTACCTTACGCTAAAGGAAAGCGTCAGTTAGATGAGCGCGGTTAGGTTTAGGTCTGGGGTAGGTAGGGTTACACGCGATCCTTGGGCGTCATCTAACTGATGCTAAAGGGTGCCTAAAGCGTCAGATATTGAAGTATGGTCAAATGCTTCCCTAGGGGGTGAGAATGGGCTGCCATCTAGCGGTGAAAAGGTATATGACCATCAAGTGAATATTAGTTTCTGTTCCTCTCAATTCCGATTTCTTTAACTCCTACGGTAGCCAATGTAGTCCCAGATTAACATGGCTTCCAGTTCGACCTCATCCATGAGTGTTAACTCAAACGTAAACGCGAAAGGCGAAGCTTGAATTAACGGGTATGGTCCTCTTTGGCTAATGTACTTTCAAGATGGAGGGGCAACATGCGACCGACATTAGAACCCCTTACCCGTATGTATTTTCAATGGCATATTATACACTCACGAGAATACTTTATTACTTGAACGAAGTAAATATACATTAATGAGCACATATATTTTTGTAACACAGTCTCATCCCAATTCGTCATATAACTGACGTCTTGGGACGTCTTTTGACCATTCGTCAATATATGCCTTTTTAGGGCCCCCTGAAATTCACAGACAACATATGTTACATTCATGGCACAATTCAAACGGGATCAGAAAATAATTATTTTCTCTCATTCACTTGCATTGACGCTTTTTCAACCTAGAGGTCCACTTGGAGTTTTACGGATGGGCGGGACTTACCAGCTCTATAAACTAAAAGAGTTACACAGTGTAGCTTTAAGAGTTTTAAATAATTTGTTAAGTAGTCATCAAACCATTTATTTGATTAAAACTGAAACCAAGTGTTTTCTGTTTTATTGTTATGTAGTCACATGATCCTTCAGAAATATTTCTAGTATGCTGAAATGGTGCTCAAGCAACATTTCCGATTATTATTAATGTTGAAAACAGTTGTGGAAACTTTATATTTTTTTGTTATTGTAATATTCTTAGTGTAATAAACTCTAAATTATATTAATATACTGATTTAAAATAAATATTGTAAGTAATTTTTCTACTCAATCCCATTTCTACCCATCAATTCATGTTATTAAATTAATCTTTGGTATTATGATTGATATTTAATAATAATGACGTAGACCTTTTGGTAATCATAACAGAGAAAACCTTACTCCATCTTGATGAGTGTTTGCATGTCTTTTTCCTTCCCCTTCCACAGTTGCAGTCTTCACCACCAAATGAAAAGAGTCTAAGTGGCAGCGAACTGACTGAATTCTTCGTCATGTGGGACGAATTAAACTTCACAGACGCCAATGACAACAGCACACGGGTGGAAGCGCAAATGTGCCCCACCTCCTTCAACCGTTCCGCTCTCCTCAATGCTATGTGCACCCTCTATGCCTTCATTTTTGTTGTGGGCCTGGCCGCCAATGCGCTAGTCGTGTGGGTCAACTTGCGCTCGGAGCGTCATTACCACGAGACGCACTTGTATATATTAAACCTAGCGGTGGCTGACCTGTGCGTGGTTGCTACTCTCCCGGTGTGGGTGAGCTCACTGGCACAGGGTGGCCACTGGTCGTTTGGCCAGGTGGCTTGTAAGCTCACACATCTTCTGTTCAGTGTCAACCTTTTTGCCAGCTTCTTCTTCCTGGCCTGCATGAGCGTTGGACCGGTATCTTTCGGTGGTACGCTCGGAGGAGATTTCACCCAGACGAGGACGACAAATACGCCGTTTAGTGTGTGCGGTGACATGGCTGCTTGCTTTATTCGCCTCAATACCTGACACATACTTCCTGCAATCCGTAAAGTCACAACACGGTCATGTGACCTTGTGTCATCCTGTATATCCAGAGGACAACCCTTTGCAGTGGATGGTGGGCATTCAACTGAGTTTTGTGGTTCTTGGTTTTGTCATTCCCTTCCCCGTTATAGCAGTGTCCTATGCACTGTTGGCAAAAGCTCTGGCTTCCTCTTCCTCTCATTCCCCTTTACATGGTGACCAGGATCGCAGCGTGAGCAGGAAGGTCATCCTCACGTACATAGTAGTTTTTATAGCTTGCTGGGCCCCATATCATGCTGTGCTGTTAGCCGACGCTCTAGTCATGCTAGGTGTGCTCCCGTTGGGCTGCGGTTCAGAGAACGGCCTTTTTGTGGTGCTGCACCTCACGCAATGCTTGTCGCTGCTGCACTGCTGCGTGAACCCCATTGTCTACAGCTTTGCTCACCGTCACTACCGCTATGACCTCATGAAAGCCTTCATCTTCAAATACTCCACCCGTACTGGGCTGGCGCGAGCTCATGGAGGGCTCTCAGGGCACCGAGACAGAAAACGCAATGGTGGAGAACAACGCTATAGCTGTGAGTTCAGGACCCTCGAGACGTCACGCTCAACCAAAGTTCTGCACTGCTTCAAAACAATTTAGATAAACATAACTGAATTTGAACATGTTTTACATCAAAGTTCCCGTAAATGCTCAACAGTGACCCCAAAGACAGTGAATTCATTTGAAATGTGCCAAAAACTGATGGAATTTTACTGTTCAGCCAATCAATTGGTTCCATTTTGACTAGCAGCCAAAATTGTATACTTTATACAAAAAAATGTTACTTTAGAGAAACTTGTATGCTACTGTATGCTGTATCATTCAAGAAACTAAATAACTGTGTCCAATAATCACTTTTCAGAAATGCTTTCAATCATTATAAATGATTTATGATGCAATATACAAATGTAAGTAATGTACTGTTGATGTAGTTCTTGTTCTCTCTTAAATGTGTTAATATTTAGATGTGGCTCAATTGCTACTGATAATTATTATTTTTTTAGGCTTTTGTATCAGTGGAAAACAATTGGCATTACTTTTGTATTTTGAACAGTGTTCACGTGTTCTCCACAACAGCATATTCCAACATGTTTGAAGAATAGAACAAAAATAACTTATTTTCAACTGCATCTTAATGTGCAACTGTGTTTGTACTTCATTGTAGGCTTTGTTCTTGTATGTAAATTATATTTTAAGATGGCTGTCATCTTGTAACTTGTGTACTTGGAAGGGCATTTACTTTATTTTTGTCTTTGATACGTATATGTGTATATTTTAGTTATCTAAATGTAATTTAAGTATGTTGTTATATTTATCTTTGGCATTTATTTTTGATAGTTTTGGAATGCTGAATATTTAAATGTGCTTGGAAATAAATAATTAGATTCACACTTCAGATCTCATTTTAATTAGAGAAATCATTAAACATCAGTGGTCTTTATTTAAATGTATAAGTATCTGATGGAAAATGCATGGTTATATTAACCCACTTGAGCTGGACGTAATATGGATTCAATCTAGCCATGACTTTTATGTTAGTTTGATTATTAAAATCAACACTGTATATTACTTTTATTTCACCTTAAAGGCATCTTAAAAACTAATGACTACAATAGTACAACAATGTAAGTTATCATGGTGAAAGTTTTGTCATGGTGACTGTCTCAAGATGGTCATAAATACAGAATATTAACTGGCAGTGAAGCAGATTTAACCATATTCTGCTAATCCAATTAAAATGTTGAAACTTGAGGCGATGTAACTGGAAATACAAATACCATCTCAAGTATCTCACGCTGACCTATACACTCTTACTAGAATTTTCATTATAAAAACAAGAGTACAATTCTCAAGATAAACTTAAAATAAAAAAAATCTGACCAAGGCCTGTTTTGTGTTGATTCTTATGGGTAATTGTCAAAATAATTGAAACTTGAGGGGATGTAACTGGAAATACAAATACTATCTCAAGTATCTCACGCTGACCTATACACTCTTACTAGAGTGAGATAGCTAAGCAATAGCTAAGCAATCTCACACAAGCATATCTTCACGGTTGTAATCTTTGCAGCAGTTCAATAAAAATAAATCAATATAACTTACAATAGACTCAATCGACAGTTGTTTTGTTTTACCTACCCCAAAGAAAGACCTTTCAGAGACCCACACTTTGAGAGTAGTGTTTCGTGCCTGCAAGAATCAATGTTTTTTTAATTAATCAGTTGAGTTAATGATTCAGTGACTCAATAAATAGACTTAGTTATAATACAACAGTTATAAAACTATGTTCCCGTTTGTTTTTGCAGGTTTCCATAGAATACATTCCATGTAATTCATTGGTTTAAACTCTTTAGGCCTATATTTTTACCAGGTTTAAGAGGAGGCAAAACCAAGCTTATTCACTTCTTAGTAGAACCATTTTACCAGGATTTTTTTTTTCATCTCAGTCAGCTTTGCTGAGCAACATTTCCACATCAAATAGATGCAGGGACAGAACAAAGACACTTTAGAGTCTGATTTATGCTGATCTGAACTCCACATGCAACCAATGTCAGGTACTTCCAACAATTTCCTGTATTTAGACACCTGCAAGCAAAACTGCTTAAAGTTGCATTAGCGGCTGCATCTAAAACTTGGGGATGAGACCACAGGCTATGGCTGTTCATAAATTGCCTAGTTATTCAACATTTTCTGATGGCCTTTTCCCTAAAAAAACGAACTACATAAAAACACTACATAATATGAATAAATGATTAAATGGTGCAATAAAAACATATGGATCAAACACAAAATCAAACTCATTCCGTATGTTCCACACTTTTGATCATCAAAGAAGATTATTGTTGTATAACTGAAGAGTTTTCCCCTATTTAGCAGTTTGGTTGATTAACCCAGTTTGACCCCTCTTGAACTCATCTGGTTTCAATTCAATTGGTCTCTAATCTGTTAATTCCTTTTCACACTAATCATGGTGTGACATACTTTCATCACTAAACATCCCCTGTGTCTTTCTCGGAAGCTATTTGTTTATTTTGTCATGCTCAAAGTTTTCATGTCTGGAAAATAACACCACAACAAAACTGTCAGACACTTAGACAACACAGTCAAAACTTCAAAAACATTAAACAGCTTTATAAAAAATGTATCCTTTCAAACTCAACATTGTTCTGAGTGTAGCCTACTATGCTGTAGCCATGTTAAACTCACACAGGGAAGGAAAAGAGACCACAGGATTGAAACTGCCCAGCAGCAAAGACAGTGAAAATCCATTTTAACAGTGAGAGTCTGGGGCTAAAAGTTTATAATATCTAAAATCAATGTTTATAATATAAATGTTCATGTGGGCCCTGTTATTTTAATGTCGCCCTTTATTTAATTTTTTCTTGTGCGGAATCAGTCTTCAAAAGACAAATTATGTCTTTTATTTTTGTCTACTTGTGGTTTGGCTGGTGCTCCAAAGGGGATTCGAGAAGGCGGCAGAGACCACTGGTTCAGGAAAGGCTGAATGAACAACCCAGGACAGCGTGTATAATGTGAACAGCCGGTATTTCTGTATGTTAGTTTTGGCTATATGGTTTTGTCTGTGATTCTGCTTATATTGTTTGTGGAATTTGTTTCCATAATTACTGCAGTTGCTAAGGATCTTTAAATGAAATGATCAAGAAGATAATTTTTTTTTTTTGGGGGGGGGGGGGGCATAGGGGGCGACTAATACACCTAAACACCTGCTAAAACGTCCAGCAAAAACAGAATCTTTCATTCACTTTGTTTATGTCTGGTGTAAGTGTTTGTATTTATTTGACAGGACCAGAAATGGTTTATTTCTCCTTTGTGTGACAGCCCTGGAGGCCTAAGTTACGTATCTTTATAAAAACATGGTATGACTTTAATATTATTATGATAAAGAGTCTTCAGCAGGCTGTCTAATGAATTCTCAAATGAAATGAGATTTCAGTTCTTAGACTTTTAGTGGTATCAAAGAAATAACTTTTAATAAACTACAAATCACATGCACTCATAGAACTTCAATGGGGTTTTATTATGTTTGTCAAGCATACAAACTGACATTCTTGGGGTAGTTGTAGTTATGTACTGATAGTGTAACGGTCACCTGCTGGAATGCCCTTGAGAGCCACCAGAGGGCCCTCCCCATCAGACTGTAGTCATTCTCTCACAAACTGCATTTCCCATAACTCACTGCCCTGACTCATCATCACTGATTGCATCCACCTGTGTCTCATTACCTTGACAGTCTCAACCCATTTACACTCATTCATTCCCTGCAAAGTCTTGTATGTTGTCTCACTTCATTTTGCGAGTTTGTATCCTGTTTCCCCTGCTTTTCTTGATTCTCTGCATGTTTCCTTGGATTTCTCTCTTTTCCTCAGCCCTGATCTTTTATTGTTTTGGTGTTACACTGCAATTACGAGCATTCTCCCAGTTTTCATGTCTCTTGGTTTTAGATTTCTTGCCGGTTCCGTGGATTACTCTTTTGCCCGTGTTCCCAAGTGGTGGGCAGATCAAGGTTTCGTGAAACACCAACGCTATCTCACGACCAATTCGTACAAATTTATACGAGTGATTAAAAGGTGGCTATTCGTTCGAATTCGTACAACCTCACTTGAACGATTTGTCTAAACCCACGTGATGGTAGGTTTAGGGGTGGGGTCCGGGTATGTCATTCGTACGAATTCATACGAATTGGGTAACTTGTAAAATATGTACGATTTAGCAAAAATGGACCGGGCTGTTTATTTATGGTGATACTACAAGCATTACCCTCTTGACCTATTTTTTACTCTATAGTTAAGAGTAGATCACTTACTATGTTTTTTACAGAACAGATAATCTCTTGCTTTATTATCCTAAGAATTTAACACCATTGTGGCGAGCAGGACAAGGCCGAGTGACGTGAGAGCGGCGCGAGGCCGGTGGTATGAGTGTTAATGAGCGACACCTGTGAGACGCACTGGTCTCGCATCTCTCACAGAGGAGCGTAAGCATAAAGGAGGCGCGATAACAGTGAAGATGGAGAGAGTAACAGGCCTTATGGTATGTTGTGTTTTGTTTCTGTGGCCAGCAATTGTCTGTGAGGGGCTGCTGGCTTTAGTTTAATTTTGTATTTGTTTATTTTATTATTAAAGTGTTGAATGATCACTGGTTCTCGCCTCCTCCTTCCCATAATATCTGAACCCTGTTACAACTATGTTGTCATTTGGGTTCCAGTCAATTGTTGAATGTCTGGGTTGCTCCTAAGTTTAAACCCTGGAAGGAGAGATATGTATGAAATGAAGAGTTTTCAGTTCTTCCATCAATATTGCGACCTTGAGCAAGACACTTCTTTTGACAAAAAGCATTCAAGTGATTTATAACCAAACCCACAGTCAAGGAGAAGTCAGTGAGAGTCAGGTTTCTCTCTAGAGGTACACACGTGTGTGTAGATGCCCAGGTGAAAAAGACGTCCAATTAAGTGTATTAAAAATGCATTACATTATATTTGTATTGTACTAAAACATATTTAAGTAGATTTTTAATACACTTAATTGGACGTCTTTTTTGTTTTCACATCCCTTAAAAAAGTCAGTGTTTCTCCTAGACCCAGTGTGAATTCCCACGGGAACCTCTGGTCTGCTTTGGTAAAGGGAGTAGAACAATCCTCTGCCCCTTTTCACATTCACCACAAACAATATGCTGAATCAAATATGTATAGAATTGAGTTCACATGGAAACTGTAGCTTAATTAGTAAACCAGGGAAGCAGGTTTTCCCCACCCACGATTCTTTCTATTCATCAACATGTCCATGTGTCTAAAACTGGATCCCTGAGTCCAACAAAGACTCCATGGCATCTCTGTGACTCAGCAAAATGAAAAGGAGATTAGGGTTGATCCCCGATAGGAAACTACAGTATTTATCATTCCTTCTTTTATTTACATATTTTATATCACATAATTGTCACTTACTTCTTCCAACAGACACTTTGGGCAAATTCCAATCGGAAGTTAGCATCCCTAATACCCTTCTCACTCCGAAGGCAGAACATGGCCATAAATGATTACATTACTTCATAAGTGACTATTGCATGTTTCGGTAACACTTTAGAATACTTTATCTTACTTACTGCAGAATTAATAAGGAATTATTGACGAACTAATAGGTAATTCTTCATTAACTACTTCTTCACTACTGTTAACTACTAAGGAAGATGTGTTAACTAATCAGTATGTAATATAATTTTATGATTGTGTTAAGTATCAGTTAGTTAATCAATAGCTAATGAATTCTGTCATACCTCCTGAAGAACTACTACTAATTATCAACTAATTAAGGTTCAAGAAAAATAACTAAGAAGTAACTACTGAACAGTCATACAAAACTAACCTCAGATTATTTGTATTTTTTATATACAGTACTGTGTGTGTCTGTTTTCCTCAGCATAGAATGCCACTGAGTAAATTCATGTATTTGAGGCAACGACTGAGGGAAACTGAAAATATAGGGAACTTATTAGTAATTAATAAATAAGTATCAAATAATTCTGCAGGAATTACTTAGAAGCTGGAACAGTATTCTAAAGTGAAAATATTGGGAACCCATTAGTAATTAATAAAGAATTATCAAATAATTATCCAGGAATTAGGCTACTTATAATCTGAAACAGTCTTGTAAAGTGAAAATATAAGGAACTCATTAGTAATTAATAAATAACTTTTAAATAGTTCTTCAGGAATTACTTAGAACCTGGAACAGTATTCTAAAGTGACAACATAGGGAACCCATTAGTAATTAATAAATAATTATCAAATAATTATCTAAGAATTAGGCTACTTATAACCTGAAACAGTCTTCTAAAGTAAAAATATAAGGAACTTATTAGTAATTAATAAATAATTATTAGATAGTCCTTCAGGAATTACTTAGAACCTATATATATATATATATATATATATATATATATATATATATATATATATATATATATATATATATATATATAGCCTATATATATATAGCCTATATATATTAACATAATCATCTAAACCAAAACTCCATCAGGTGACAGAATGAAAAAAATAAATAAATAAATAAATTAAAAACCCTGGGAGAACCCAGGCTCAGTGTATGGCTACCGCGATATTGCCAGAACTTGAAGGGTGCAAAAGAAGTTTAAAATGTATAAGAACTAAGTATAATAATAAGGTGTAATATACATTATAGGTTTTTGCTTATTTGCAGATCAGAACCTATAGGTAAATGTCTGAACTTATCTTTCTTATTAGTGATGAAGAATGACAAACTGACTACTGTGTATGACTGTTAATTAGTAGTTACTTCATAGTTATTTTTCTTGAACCTTAATTAATAGATAATTAATAGTAGTTCTTTGGGAGGTATGATATAATTCATTAGCTATTGATTAACTAACTGATACTTAACACAATCATAAAATTATATTACATACTGATTAGTTAACACATCTTCCTTAGTAGTTAACAGTAGTGACTTAAGTGTTAATAAAGAATTACCTATTAGTTCTTCATTAATTCCTTATTAGTTATGCAGTAAGTAAGATACAGTATTCTAAAGTGTTACCCATGTTTCCTTCACTAAAGGATATGTGGAAGGGCCATTTGTGATGGGATTCAGTTGTTTCCTTTCATTTAGAACCACATAATTTGGTTACATGCTGGGTATTTTCATTATAAATATTTTTCTCCATAAACAAATCAGTTTGTTTTTGCTTACACATCTGTCATCCTTTTTAATGGCTTTTTCTCATTGGGTTGTCATTTCCTTTACCAAAACATTGACTGTTTCATTTGGCCTGTTCTGTGCCCAGATCCATTTACAGACCGATAAACAAACAGGTGACTCCAGTACTCCCTGTAGGCATCATTCATCACTGCGGCATAGCATGACAGGTAAACTCACCATGAGAAACATGATCCAAACCACAGTACCACAATACAAACCAAAGAGAAAGTCGCCAGTCTGATTTGACAATAAGAGAAAATTGTTCAGAATATCTCAAGAATCTTTATCAGCTAATAATTAACTTTAAAAGTTATTTAAATAATCATTTTATTAGTTCACAAATGTCACTTAACTACAGATTGATGATTTTCACAGCATATAAGTGTAATATTAAGAATATCATAAATATCACCATTTACCTCAGAAAATAATTGTAAGAAACACAGCAACATGTTATGTTACACTGTATCTGCCAAAAAGCAATAAATATGTGTGCTTGACCCTGTCTCATCTAATAAAAGTTCTGGTTTGTTGTGTTAATACCACAGGAATGTGAGACTGGGAAAATGGAATTATACAGGCTTCAGCAGCAGACAAATGAACAAGATTAAGATTAAGGAATAATGTAACTTTGTAAATCCATCCTCCATTCTCATTTTTACCATCTGTTTGTGCTGTTGGCTCAGACATCGGGCCCCTGCAGAACTGGTGTTGTCCTCTTATATGAGGAATCAGAGGAATGCAGCTGAGACACTGCTTCTCACGTCAGAACCATTAGGAATGAGGTAAGAGAGGCCAAGACTATTCCCAGAAGCAATATACACCATCATTCCCATGCAGACACGCAACAGAAACCCTTGTTAAAAGATTTCAGATGGCTCTAGCCAAAACTGTATTTCCAAGGTTAAACATGCAGATTTTCATCTGTCTATGGCAAAGGTGCCAAACGTTTTACTATTGTTATATGTTCCCCTCCCAGTCTAGGGGTCACGAGGGGAGGCAACCAAGGAAAAGAAAATATGACAAAAAAAGTAACGTAGAGAAGTAATAATATGTGAAGAACACACTCAGAGTGAAAACATAACACAACTTTAAGGAAAAGTATACATTTTCCTTCATATATCAAAAAGGTTAACAAAAGATGGGAATAAATCTTCAGAGAGAGTAGGCATATGGCCTAAAATAATAAACAAAACAGAAGCTAACTAAAGTTTAAGGGAGCTACCCTTCACAAAAAACAAACATGAAAATAAAACAAAAACTTCCCTGAGCTTCCTCTCTAACCAAAAACAGGAGAAAAATATAAATACAAAAATGGCACCCTCTCCCTACATTTCCTATAATCATAAACCAGTGAACAGAGCAAATAAGAAGTTATACAATATCTTTTAATTACCCACAGGTAAAGTCAACACTAGAATGTAAGCTAAGTAACTGTTGTTGACACGTAACAAATGAGCATAGGTTCCACTCCTAACTCAAAGCACTGGTTGTCACTTAAAGTGCACACACATACATTTCCAGTCTAAGGCTGGGGAATGAAGATCAAAGATTCTTCAATTGAATATAGATTTTTCCATTCTCCTATGATTTGGCATGGCAGTGCAAATTAAAGGTCATCTTTGATGAGGTAGATGCTTATTCCTTTTATTGTCATATATTTTCACACAATTACTGCATAGCCAGTTTACCACCACATGGAACTTGTATAAAATTGTGGTTACATGAGATGCTAACTGTTTCATGCAAATACTAACTACTTTTCTGACATAAAATACTTCTAAAACAAATATTGGAAATGTAGTGCAGGCTATCTCTTAATATTTCCTGGAAGCCCACTTTTGTGCTGTGTGGTCCTGATTATTTTGTGCAGATGTCTCAAATTTAGATAAAAATATTCTCATTTTATAAGAGCTTATTTATATTTGAAATATTGTCTGTTTCAGCTCATACATGTAAAGGTGAAATGCTTTGTGAGACCCATTGGTTTAATTACTAATGTCATCATCTCTCTCTCTTTAAACAGCATCCTGACCTAAGGACATAAAACAGTTCAGGAAAGACAAACAATTCTGTAGACAATTGAAGCTGTTAACTCCTGTGGGGGAATGACGGTGGAGGAGGAGAAAAGGACATATCCGTCACAGGCTGAGTTATCAGCCGGACTCAAAGGATCGGAAGGAGAAGCTTTCAGGATGTTCTTTAGTAAACAATCAAGCTCATCAGAGCTACTGTACACTACAACACATCAGTGAAAGCTGTAATTAATATAAGCATAAATCAGACCTTAACATGAAAGGAGGAGCATTGCTTATACTGGTTCATCTTACGTGGTAAATATTTGTCTTATAGCTCAAAGGTGATAGAAAAACCTGAATATGAACGCATTGGTACATGCTTTGCAGATAGGAAAAATGGTTCTGTAAAAAGCATTGGACCGGGAGTCATTCAGCAAATTATGTGAAACCTGCGTTTATGTTGACAACAGTTTTTATCAATCAATTTGACACATTTCTCCAAATGAATTGCTCTCAATAAGCACAGCAAAGTAAACACTCTTTTATGTTGGTGAAAATGTTCAGTATTGACTGCATAATGAAACACTGCAGTTGCATTTTGCATCGATCAAAATAAATACTAACATCAAAACTACTTAGTGTTCTCTGTTGATTTGATAACAAATTCAGCTATAGATGCACAAATACATTAATGAAAATACATGTTTTTCGTGTCCTTTGATCGTGTTCTTCAAAGTTTTTTGATGAGTTCGATGAGAAAAATAATGAGAAAAATAATAAAATGAATGAATGAATGCACTGCAATCATTGAGGCCAACATGAACTTTATTTATCTTGCCTCTCATTTACATCTTGCTGGAGAATTTCAACCCATCATCAAAACATCCTTTTCTAATATTTCAAGGATCTGTTGAAATCTCAAGCTACTTGCAGAACACCTGAGGGTTGATTCTATACTCATTTGAGGACACACGAGAGCAGAACATATTTGTTTCACTTAGGAAATGACTTCCCAGATAGCATGGTGACATTGATCACAAAAATCAATGGTAATAATATAGATTCAAAATAACAAAGTGTTATTTTTTTTTCTAGGGATAGAATCCAATCCAGATACCAAAAATTCTGAGTATCGAACGGTATGTCTTGTTGTTTTCAACACTGTGATTCAACAGCAAATGATTGTCAGCATATTCAATATAATCCAAAATATTTCTTAAAAGTTGTTCTGATCAGAGGACTTTGAAAATTACTTTATTTAGACACAGTGACATCACTAATCAGCCTCACAGGGTTGGTGACAATAATAAAGATAAAGAATAATCAACAATGGTGACAATAATAAAGCATGATGCAGTTCATTCTGGGTGCCACCAATCAAAACTCATTCGTGGCTCCCATCCTGCAGCAATGCAGATAATGCAGCAATGTCTTCTCAACAATTTATTTCTAGAGATACCAAACTTGTGAGCCAATTTATACTATATTATGATATTAAACAGCCAAAAGCTTTGTGTTTCTCCTTCTGTGCTTCTGCAATTATTTTGCATGTGCCAAACTTTTTTACACACATAAATTATGAATTATCAAAATAATTATTATACCAAATTTACATAACAAAAAATGTGAAAACATATAATTTTTTAAATATGAAATATGGCTCTTACACTAACAAACACTGACATTTTGAATTTAATTTTTAAGAATATAGAAATAAAAACAGTTTAGAAGAATTTAGAAATACTTTTATTTAGGCCTACTTTTTAGGTCTTGACTTCAACACAAAATAAGTTGTGAATTCAGAAATGAAAAACTTCCAGCACACGAAGGTCAAACCAATTAGCACTTAGAGACCACTAAATATACATTTTCAGGTACATTTCAAAGAGTCAGAGAAATGTATTGCTAGGAAGGCATTAAGAATGTCAATCCTTACAACCCATCAATGCAAGATTTCTATTATTTATTATTATTATTATTTCAATTAAAAATATAAAGTGGATGATTCCCACCTCATTCGATAAGTAAAAAAAAAAAGCAAAGACAATTATCATCAATGTCATGTTGTAATGGTGTCTAGGGGTTTCTTTTTTTCTCATCTGTTTCCTTTTTCAAATCGCGCCGCCTCCTGGTAGTAATAGAAAAACGCTTGACTTTTGTTATGAAATGCGTCTGTGAATAGCGGAAGTGTGCAGCAGTGGCAACAGAGCAGAAGCAGCATGGCGTACTCGGCGAAAATCGGACCGTCTATTTTGAGCAGTGATCTGTCGCAGCTCGGGAGAGAATGTGAACGAATGATGGAATGCGGTGCTGATTATCTGCACCTTGACGTTATGGATGGGTGAGAAGGAGTAAAGTTTGCAAATATTTATGTAACTTTCTCATCTCACAAACTGTTGACATGCACTCGTACAGCGATCAAATGGCCCAGACAACTGACCATGAAAAAAAAAAATAATAATAATTAACAGAATATTTAGTTGTCACACATTTTCCCACACTCAAAACTGTGACATACAATAAATCTTGCACAGCTTGTGAAAACAACATTGCAGAGTGACAAGTAAATGATCTTATTCCAATCTCTTGAATTCTTAAAGTGATTGTTGTATTAGATCCGCCAAGATTAAACTCAAAGTTTTCGGTTCGATAAAATTTTAAATGTTCTGCAAATAAGCCTCTTATGTTCTCCAAACCTGCATTTTTTTAAATTAAAATATAGTACAACGTAAGAATGTGAAATATTATTTATTTATTATCCTATTTAAATATATTTTAAGATGTAATTTATTTATATTTCTTTAAAGCTGAATTTTCAGCATTATGCCATTCTTGTGTCACATGATCCTTGAGAAATTAAACACAGTTGCTTAATATTGTTGTGGAAACTCATTGTATTCTTTGATGAATAGAAGTTTCAAAAGAACATTTTTTTTAAAGTAATATTTTGTGACATTATAAATGTCTTTATGCTGTCTTTTTTAAAACATTTAATTAACCCTTGCTGAGTAAAAGTATTAATTTCTTACAAAAAGTATTGCTCGCCCCAATCTTTTGAACAGTTCATTCATTCATTCATTCATTCATTCATTCATTCATTCATTCATTCATTCATTCATTCATTCATTCATTCATTCATTCATTCATTCATTCATTCATTCATTCATTCATTCATTCATTCATTCATTCATTCATTCATTCATTCATTCATTTATTTATTTATTTATTTATTTGGTCCCAAATGAGTTTAATCAGGTCACCCAGTGTAATAGGTTATTTGGCCATATTTGCAACTGTTATCTGTTCTGCCATGGTGTCCATTTATTTTGAGTTTCAGGCTCTATTTTCTACCCTATTCATAGAGAGTGCCAAATATGCATATATACACATATACAAAATTAAAAGTTGATGAATCATGTGTCAGAAGATAAGACATCTAATTCTGCCTCCCTGCACTCTATCCTCCACTCTTTGCATTTAAAGGCATTTTGTTCCAAACCTTACATTTGGGCATCCTACTGGTGGAATGTTTACGACGCTGTATCGGACCTGATCCATTTTTTGGTGGGTTCCATTCTTTGCAAAATTGTATCTACTCTTGTTTCTAATGCATTTGAGCTGCATACATTCTGGCGTTCCTCTTGGGACTGTTTTGTTAAAATCTGCTAAAGTGGGTTATTTCATGTTTTCACTCTCTTTATTTATTTATTTTTTTATAAACTGATGTAGGATAGACCGTTGCAGTGTTTGGAGGCATTGCTTACTCTTTGCTTTTTTATATACATGCATATGATGGTGTCCAGGCCAGAGCAATGGGTGAAACCCATGGCAGCAGCTGGAGCAAATCAGTACACTTTCCACTTAGAAGCCACTGCCAACCCTGGCAACCTCATCAAGGAAATCAGAGAGAGCGGGATGAAGGTCTGTGCTAAAGTATTGTAAAACCAGTATTGTTTATAAATAAAAAAAAAAAAAAAAAAAAAAAAAAATACATATATATATATATATATATATATATATATATATATATATATATATATATATTAGGTTCAAAACAATTAATCGTGATTAATCACATCCAAAATAAAAGTTTTTGTTTACATGATATATGTGGGTGCACTGTTAATATATAATTATTATATTTAATTATATAATTAAAATATAATTATTTTATATATATAATATACACACACACATGCTTGTATATATTTAAGAAATATTTTCATGTATATACTGTATATAGATTTATATATAATTTATATTATATATAAATATTAATACTTTATATATAATTTTTTCCTTAAATATACATGCATGTGTGTGTATGTATATACCATAGACTGTAAAAAATATGGACAAAGCGTCTGTGACGTCACCCATAGACTCTCTAAAGAATGGGTTTGAAGCTGTTTATGGGGGTATGGGCGGCGCCATACTGGAAAATCTTGGAAAATAAAATACAAAAGTTTCAGAAAGGATACAGAGGTGGTATGATGTGTTGTCAGATCATGGCCGAGACGTCAAATTCACTCGGCGCAGCCCGTTATCAGCTGTCAATCAAAGTTAACCACCCTTATTTGTCATACATTTTATATCTAAGTATGATCTAAACTAACGAGTTAGAAAAAAATTCACCCCTCACAGTTGTCAGGCACACGGAACATATTGAAGATTACAATAAAAGTCCATGGGACCAACCTGTAAACATATGAATTTATGCTGTGAAAACGGAGATTTTAACATGACGTCTATGGATATTTGCTCCCTTTTGGGACCGGCCTCTAGCGGATTTGAGATGTATTGCAGTTTAGCGCACTTCCGGGTAGGCTTCAGCTTTCGGATTAGAATGTTGCCGCTTGGTATATACATACAAAATAATTATACACAGTGCACCCACATATATCATGTAAACAAAAACTTTTATTTTGGATGCGATTAATCACGATTAATCGTTTGACAGCCCTGAGATAGATAGATGGATAGATGGATAGATGGATAGATAGATGGATAGATGGATAAGATGGATAGATGGATAGATGGATAGATAGATAGATAGATAGATAGATAGATAGATAGATAGATAGATAGATAGATAGATAGATAGATAGATAGATAGATATTTGTCTTTAAAAAATCATGGCTGATGATTAACAACTCTCAAACGTTATATTGTATTGAAAAGCACAAATCATGTAAATCTATAAATCTTATAAAAAAATCTATATATGATTTAATACGTTTATGATATATACTTGGGCCAGTTCAGTATTGGTCGCAGTCGTCGGTGGGGAAGTTGTGTTGGTGCATTTCTAGACAAAATAAAATAAACCCATTGTTTTTTAAAAAATGCATTTTTTATGCAGGTTGGTCTTGCCATCAAACCTGGAACAACTGTTGAAGAATTGGCACCGTGGGCTGGACAAGATCGATATGGCTCTTGTCATGACCGTAGAGCCTGGCTTTGGTGGTCAGAAGTTTATGGAAGATATGATGCCAAAGGTATGCAAATGTGTTTTTGCCTCTGGTATTCTCATTTAAAATTGTCAGACAACAATATCAAACATTGAAGATGCTTGTTTATCTCTACAGGTGAGTTGGCTCAGGAGTCAGTTCCCTTCTCTGGACATTGAAGTGGACGGAGGAGTCGGCCCAGACAGCATCCACAGATGTGCAGAGGTACACAAATCACTTACCTTTCTTATTTATTTGTATGAGTGCAAAAGCAAGAAATTATTAGAAGCGTTTACTCATCTTTGCTTGTTACTTCAGACAACCCTAGGCTGGAGCAAACATGATTGTGTCAGGCAGTGCCGTAGTTAGCAGTGATGACCCTCGTTCTGTGATCGCCCTCCTCAAAAATGTTGTTGTTGAGGCGATCCAGAAACGTTCTTTGGACCGCTAAGCATCTTGACTTTTTACCTCAAGTCTGTTTTCATCCACCACTGAAAGTCATTCCTGCAGATCCTAAATCATTTTTAATGTATAAATGTGTTAATAAATGCTAAATGGTGCTTTGTGAACGGACATGACCAAATGTTGGATGTGCAGAGGGTGCGTTTGGTTTGCACATCTACAGACCATGAGAACTGCCTTTGCATTACTCTTTTTTTGGATTCAGCAATTTTCAGATGCATATGGCATTTAAGAACTGTGACCAGACAGAATCTATTTGTTCTCTCACCAGCGACATCAGTTTGACTATTCCCTCATAATTAACCTCATTTGGTTTAATTTTTTTTTCTTTGAGACTACAAACATAGATAAAGCGGTTCATATCTATATCAGCAGTTATTTGTTCAGGTTTGTTGGTCATCAAATAAAGAATGGCATTGTAATGCAGCTGCATAAGCTCTACATACTGTTATACATTTTCTCTAGATTATGAGTTTAAATGGATTTTAAACATTCTATCAACCAATATTTCTAATACCCTGATTTGATAAAAGTGTAAATCAGAATACTTTAAATTGTTATTTGTCAGTCTGATTTGTCCATCGATGTCATATGAAAATGCATTTATCTGTACTGAGGGTAGACATCTCACTGTAAAATAAATATTTGTTGGTTTACCTTAAAAAATTGAGTAACCTAGTTGCCTTCATTTTAAGTTGATTGAAGTGGAAAAAGTGAGTTAATACAATGGAGATTGATTTAATCATCAGAAACTCAAAATAATAAGTTGTCTGAACTAAATAAATTATTTAAGTTGATTTGACAAAAGAAAAAATGTTGTGATAAATCTTGAAAATATATTTTCTAATGTATTTCAACACAACACAACGTCTGACAACAGTTTATCAAGTACAATGACCTGTTTAATATAGTTTTGAAATTAAATGCATTGAACACACAATACAATCAATGATGCGTACATAACATTAGCAGATGCTTTAATGTAATTTGTAATAATCTGTAAGTTTGTCAGTCTACAGCCAGGACCTCAGGATAGCAAAACATGTGCTTTCCAAAATATGATCCTTCGCCTCTTTGTGCCATCCTTCGACCAAATCTTCCAACAGGTTGTATTCCTCTGCCTTTATACCAAACGGCATCAATGTTTGGATCTACAGGGAATAATAGTATTAAGAATAGGAACATTTGATATTATATATTATAACAAACATTTACAATATTTGAATCAGTAAAAATCTTACCCCTCATATCCAATGAGCGTAATGGAAGCTCATTATGAGGTTTTGGCTGGTAAAACATGCTAACAGCATAAGGATACAGAGCAGAGCACACAGCTTTTCAAGCATGGCTTATAGTGTCTATCACCAGAACTCAGAGAAAAGTGTCACCTGCAAACCAACAACAGAAAAAATAGCAATCAAAAGTGTAATCAGTGTTCTTTTCCCCACTAAAAACACTAAACTAATAAAAAAAAAAAAACATAAATGCTTACCACTTTGTTTTCTATGTTTTGCAGATTACATTTTTGAATCAAAAATCTATAAAAATGTCTTTGTGAGAAAATGTGACAAAATACAGCCTTTACCAATATACTGTTCAGTCAAATAGCACCAAATATTTATTTAACAGTAATGTTTTCTATTTTAAACTGCTACATTTTACAAGATTCTTTTAATTGAAAAAAGTCAATTAACTAAAAATAATTATTCTATAACATCATATTTTGTCAATTAAAATGCATTGACTCTTACAGGATGTTGTAAGCTGTTCACCTTGTGTTCCTCAACTGTCAGATGAAAAATCCTTTAATGCAGAAGCATAAATGTGTCTTGTCTTCAAGGTAGAAGTCTGTTTGAAGGATTTGTGATCTTATAGTCTTGCCATAGCTGTGAGTATGTAAAAACTTCTAAACCAGCATTCTTGAGTCGTTTTCAGAGGTTGAGGATATTTTCCCCTGGATAGCCTGAACCACCTATTTATACCACCTCTGGGGGAGGGAGAAGGCTACACAACTTACATGTACACACAAATCATCCTTACCCTAAACTGAGGGATAACCCATATGTTGGAATTGTATTAATTCCAACATAATGTAAACATGATGTATTAATGAATCAGACTCAATTAATTACTGAGCTTGATTCATTAATACATCACAGACAGAGGACAAAGTGACATAAAATGGTTTTAGATATTTTTTTAATGAGCAGAAAAACAAACATTTGGAATATTAAAAATATATCAAATACAATATTTTGAGAATATACCAAAGGAAACTACATACAAATCTGAATTAAGATATTAAATAATGACTATGTTATAAATACAGAGTCATCATCAATACGACAGCAGTTATTAAGTGTAAAGAAACATAATATATTATGTTTTCTATTCTAAGAATCTGCAAATACTACAAAGTGAGCCTCATTCTATCTGAATAATCTGACACTCATCTAATAAAGATTGAAGCAGCTATCAATCATATACTATTAGCTAGGAGTTCAGCACACAAGCCCTTGCAGCTGACTTTATTAACCTATGAAATACACTCACCTAAATGATTATTAGGAACACCATACTGTGTTTGACCCCTTTGCCTTCAGAACTGCCTTAATTTTACATGCCATTGCTTCATGGCATTGAGTTGATGAAAGCATTCTTTAGAAATGTTGGCCCATATTGATAGCATAGCATCTTGCAGTTGATGGAGATTTGTGGGATACACATCCAGGGCACCAAGCTCCCGTTCCACCACATCCCAAAGATGCTCAATTGGGTTGAGATCTGGTGACTGTGGGGGACATTTTAGTCCAGTGAATTCATTGTCATGTTCAAGAAACCAATTTGACATTATTCAAGCTTTGTTACATGGTGCATTATCCTGCTGGAAGTAGCCATCAGAGGATGGGTACATGGTGGCCATAAAGGGATGGACAGGGTCAGAAACAATGCTCAGGTAGGCCGTCACATTTAAACAATGCCCAATTGGCACTAAGGGCCCTAAAGTGTGCCAAGATACATCCCCCACACCATTACAGTACCACCAGCCTGCACAGTAGTAGCAAGGCACGATGGATCCATGTTCTCATTATGTTTACGCCAAATTCTGACTCTACCATCTGAATGTCTCAACAGAAATCGAGACTCATCAGACCAGGCAACATTTTTCCAGTCTTCAACTGTCCAATTTTTGTGAGCTCTTGCAAATTGTTGCCTCTTCTTTCTATTTGTAGTGGAGATAAGTGGTACCCGGTGGGGTCTTCTGCTGTTGTAGCCCAACCGCCTCAAGGTTGTGCATGTTGTGGCTTCACAAATGCTTTGCTGCATACCTCGATTGTAACGAGTGGTTATTTCAGTCAAAGTTGGTCTTCTATCAGCTTGAATCTGTCGGCCCATTCTCCCTCTGACCTCTAGCATCAACAACGCATTTTTGCCCACAGGACTGCCGCATAGCCTACTGGATGTTTTTCTCTTTTCACACCATTCTTTGTAAACCCTAGAAATGGTTGTGCGTGAAAATCCCAGTAACTGAGCCGAATTGTGAAATACTCATAGCCGGCCCGTCTGGCACCAACAACCAAGCCACGCTCAAAATTGCTTAAATCAACTTTCTTTCCCATTCTGACATTCAGTTTGGAGTTCAGGAGATTGTCTTGGCCAGGACCACACCCTAAATGCATTGAAGCAACTGCCATGCGATTGCTTGATTAGATAATTGCATTAATGAGAAATTGAACAGGTGTTTCTAATAATCCTTTAGTTGAGTTTAAGTTAATGTGCTTTTATGTTCTGTGATTTTGTATTCTATCATGGCCCTCAAAAAATCTGTAGATAACGCTAACTTGCTGAACTTGCATCACATAGTGAACATCTTCCGTAAAGATCTTGCTCCATTGCTGCCTCCTTCAGAGAAAGCAAAAAGAACATTATTAGTACACAATACATGTTTCCTTATGATGTCTCTTACATGAATCTTGATTGGATTTTGACTACAAACTGACCAGTTAAGAGATTTTGGTGGCTTTCTAAAAAATGAACTTAATTAAATTTAATTATAACTCCCATTATAACCAAACAGAAGATTTTTCACAGACCCTTTCATGACCACAGGAGATGGGTAGTCAATTTGTTCCAGAGACTGAGCAGCAGACCTGATTGCTATCAGTTTATGCGTTACAATCACTGTGTGGTTCCAAATATGTTATGAGGAATCAAGAAATAAAACTTAATATTACAAATACTGGGATTTGTATTAGGAACTGTGGTAGCATCTTTATTTGTTTTTATTTTAAACAATATGTCTATTGTTTAATTATCTAAAACTGGACAAAAATCAGTTTGTGAAACTATCCCCTCAAGTGTATCCCTTCAACTAAATCATAGCTCTTTGCATTTTATACAACACACAAAGATGATTGAGTTAAATGCATATAAATGACAGATTACATGTTATTGAAAATGCAGTATAAAACTACTCTTACTCTTGGAAATTCATGCAACATCCTTGATGGCTGAGGAGCCTGAATGAAAAAGGGGAAAACAGAAAACTACATTAAGCCTCTTTCTGAACTTTCTGATAAATATATATATAAATATTTTTCCTGTTCTGTGAGAGTTGCATGCTTCTGTACTGCCAAAGTCATGCAAATCTAAACAGGAATGTGTGACTCTGAGCAGCTGGATCTCCACATACCCAGTCTACGGGACGTCTCCACAGTCATCCCTGCAGCACTCAAAGCAGCGATTCTTTTCTGAATATCTGTAACCTTTAAGTAAGAAATTTGCCATTTTTAATACACAACTGTGACAAGATATGGGAAATGTTTGAATTGGAGTGCATTTTGGAGTACATTTTGATGTTAAGACTGGTTAATGTTTAAGTAGATGTTTACCCCGCTTTGAGTGCTCTGGACACTGGCGGCTGCCATTGCAACTTTACCCTCCAGTTGCAACAGTTCACTGCTGGTTGTGTTACTAAACTCAAAGGAACTCACTCGCCTCTGCTTTTTAAAGGATTTCTGTAAATTCGGCTTTGCTTTCTGGAGTATAGAATTAGAAACATATCAAAATTATTAAGACCAGCAGAGAGGGTTCAAGTCACAGCTGAACTAAAACACACCATATTTAACAGGCTATTCTCATTGTCTTACCCACTCAATGGACTCAAGAGGCCACTCATGCCTGACATTTCTCATAGCTGAAGTATGGTGAAGGGCCCCTTTCTTTTGAGAGTCCTCTGAAGATTTCGTTGCATCCTCCTCATCAGACGATAGACCTTTGTCACTTATATTTTCAGTGAGTTCATCAAGCTTTTCTGAGCTCAAGCTCCTCTAAGTCAGCTGGAGACAGATCCTCTTTCTGCTCAACCTAAAGGGAGAGCAGAAGAACTACCTGAAGATTTAAAGTCAGGAGGGTCCTTTTGATACAAGTGTTTCAGAGATGCTAAGTTATATTTCATGGACTTATTCAGAAATGTTGATGACATGGTTATCCCTTTGTGGGTGAAACCAATAAAGGGTGCTCCTAATAATTTTTTTAATTGCAATGTATAAACACACTACCACTTTAGGGTCAATTTTTGAAGAAATTGATGCTTTTATTTTGCAAGGATGATCAAATGTGACAGTGAAGACTTTTACATTCTTACAAATAAATTATTGAATAAATTGAAATTCTTTTTATCAAAGAAAATGATTTCTGAAGGATCACGTAACACTGAAGACTGGAGTAATGGATGCTGAAAATGTACCTTTACAAAAAAACACAAGACAGTTTTTTGTAATATTACAATATTACTGTTTTCACTGTATTTTTGATCAAAACAAATGCAGTCTTGGCAAGCGTAAGACACTCTGTTAATCTAAAAAAAATAACCAGTTGGTTGTGCAAATTTACCTTTAAACTCACCAGCTCCGCTGATTGCCCAATTACCGGTAAGGTCATTTTCTGCTCCAAACGGCTCAGAAGAGTCTCGATTGCTGACATGCGCTCGTTGAGCTCAAAAATCTAGTGTCATAACGATACAAAATGTACTGTGTGTGTTGCATTTAAAAGAAAGCTGTGAAGCCACATTAGTTTAAATTGTGTAATGGATGTTAAGTCTTTATAGCTTTGCATTTGAACAAAGATGTAAAAGTGTCACACACAATGTCATCAGTTTGACAGGTGATCATTACAAAAATATTTGTCATGTTTTACTACCTGTGGAGGAACTTCATCTGGTGAGGGCTCTCTAAGTAGGGCAGGACTGTATATGACATGCATCTCAGATTCATCATCATCCTCCGAGTCTTCCAGGCTGTAAGGAAGCTCACGGTGGAGGAGATAGTTAGCACTGCCAGCTGAAGAGAGGCTCATCTTGGAGAAGGAACGAGATTTTGTCATCCTGTGTTCTAGGTATGGTGTGAAGTCATCTACAGAGAGCAAACAAAACACTTCTCACTTTTTTTCCACAATGTAAATAGTGAAATTAAATAAAGAGGACTTTATGAGTCTATCCACCAGGCCAGACAAGAGTTTTGTCCTGTTTGTTCAATTCCTGAATTTGTTTTTAAAATTTTGTATTGCATTTATAGTGTCTTATATAACAAGCACAAAGTAGCCTAAACCTCACTAAAGCAGGGAAAAAAACAAAAAACAAAACAAAAAAAAAAACATTGGATGGCCCGAAGGGAAAACCCATTCATACAAAGTCTTGTTGTAGATCCTGTAAAAGTAAAAAATGTAAATCCTCAGAAATCTGTAAGGGAAATTGAAACGGACAGCACATCTTACCAAAATGAGAGGGTTTGTCCAGACTTTTCTGGCTGATTTGCAATATGTCCTTCATCTCATCACCTCTGCCATGAGTTCCATTCTCCAGGATCTGCTTAAAGGTTGTGGACCAGTTGTCTTCTGAGTCCTTACTCTGGTTTACTTTCTCTTGGCTACCTGAATACTTTAGAAATTAATTAAAACAATTACGATAACAAAAATAAATAATTAAATAATACTAAAAAAAATATTTAATGAATTATTAAAAAGGAGATGGTCACATATAGCACTGACCTGACCTGAAATCATGTGCATAAAATGTTGACATATTTTACCAAATTAAATAAAATGTGCTATTTTAACTAAATACTGTCTAGTATACTAATTCAGTAAGAGTCTGTACTGAAATAAAAAGGAAACAAACCTCTTTAAACTTGGCTTGACTAATTTTGTGATGATATGCTTCAGTGAGGAAACAATCAAGATTTAAACACACAGTCTTATCACTGTTAACAGTCAGAAAATGCTCAGCAGGTGCACTACATTTGTTTAGCACAATGGATTACACATTTTTCACACCACTGCTGTTTATTCTTTATTTGCCAATCTAAAATTCAAAGCAGCTGGCACTGCAATTTAAGGTACTTTTTGTCTCAACAAGAGCGTGGATACACTGAATATACTTCAGTATATATTTCAGTGTTTGCTGTATTATATGTTCACAATATTAGGTTATTTCTGATATCAAATGTGCAAGAACAGAACATACGAACCAGAAAGTACGGGAGGCTGGGAATAAGTGGAGTTATCATAGCCGATATTGAATTCAAGAGGATCAACAGGAAGCAGCCGTCTGCCTTTTCTCATCTTAAGGGATAAGGAAAATGGTTTGTTTTTGGTTTTAACTCAACCATAAAAACAGTAATAGTTAATTCATTCATCCATCCATCCATCCATAAATCCATCCATCCATCCATCCTTCTATCTTAAACATAGGCCGATCTACAGAATCTCAATAAGCAATCCCTGTACGTACTAGATTAGTACAGAAGGGTTATACAAAATGTTTCACTGTCTGGCAGAGTGGGTGAATGTGCACATGTTCAGATCTCGCCAGCGTCATGCTTACAATCTGTTCTCCCTTTACTTTCAGGTCTTAAAGGCCCATAAAATGAGATTTATACAAGGATTGAGCATGCCGTTCAAACTGACTTTCTGTCTGTTGAATTACAAAATCACCTCCAGGTGACAACATGAGGAGTCAAAATCATATAATGAGAACAAGGGAAAATTTAGGCCATCTTCAAATTCTAAACTAAATTAACCTGTTAAAACTAAAATAAGATTTGAGCAGCAGAGGGCGATCTTGGTCTACTTTTTAACTTAAAGAACTGCTAACACGCTTTATGCACACTGGTTATGCCTCTGGCTTTCCATGTGCTCTTATAACATCAGTTTCTGATGTTTAAGGTATAGTACAGTACCAGGCTGAAGTGGCGTCTCTCAGCCCTCTCAGATTGCTCATCTTCCTGGTTAAACAGAGAACCAGCTGTGTGGATGACAAGAGTAATAAATATGAAATACCTTATATATCGACAAGAAACACTGTAGTGATTAACAAGTCTCAATGTTCAAAACTATTGTTTACAGCTATTATTTTAAAATATAATACATTATTTTAAATTTTATTGTATATATTTTTCTGTTAAAGAAAAAGCGACATTTAATGAATTATATTTTTTCCCTTATATAAAAAAAAGTATATAATTTGTGTGTGGTGGCACCAGAGAAATATTCACAATATTTACAAATCTGAACAACTGGCTTGTCCTGGACAGCATAAAATATGTAAATTGTTAATCCCTGTAAAAGAGCCAGTGCTTCTGTGTTCAGTTCTTTTCATGGCTATTTACGGTGTTTTTCTTCCAAACTTTTTTCCTCCATGTTCCCTGCCTTATTAAATCAAAGATAATGTGAGAACAGATGGCTGCTGCATTGTTTGGACAGATGAAAGACATTCACTGATTACTTTAGATTCTTGCATGACATCAGCGTTCAACTTCCTAATGTTTATATCACAAAGAGAGGGGTTTTTTTTAACTCACTGTGAACTTCAGGCATGCTGTGGTGTCATCGATCTCGAGGCTCTATGTGATGGGGGTGTGGGGTTAGAGAGACAAAAGAAAGAAAATGAGCTGTTACAGAAAGAAAAAATAGGTTACAGAAAGCAAAAAAGGAATTAAACAGTGGCTTCAACTTAACGCTAGTTTACACTGCCACACTACACTAGTTACCAAACACCAAATATCAACGACTATTGGGATTTTGGCGGATCAGTATGTTAACCATGTTGTTGTTTTTGGGGTAGTGAGAACACAACATTTAGCCTACATACACCCTTAAATATTATGTACATTATGTAATTAGAACATCTTTTTGTAACGTTTGTATGAAACATTGTTAAACTCATCTCACATAAACAGCAATGTTCTCTCATTGAGCTCTGTATTCAGGACAGCTAGACCTTGAAAATTGGATGAAAGAGAGACACTCGAGTCCAGGCACTGAGAAAAAGACATGTGACTGTGTAAAGTAAATCACATGGATGGCCCAGCCAATTCTCTCTCTCTCTCTCTCTGGATCCCTCACTAAATCCCTCAAAGTTATGAGGGCCTCTCTCCCCTAAGCTCTGCCTTCAGTGTTCCTGCTGTAAGTCATCTGTCAGACATTGCTTCAAAAATTGTTTTCCATTAACAGATGACACAGTAAGAATCAAATCTCATTTTGTAATAACTAATTTACGTTCTAAACTTATAGTTTATCGGGAAACGCACCCCTGAGTGGTTGGAACAGGCTCCTACAAGATGCAATTTACAATGAGAGGATGAAGTTGTGGGTCAGTCCATTTCCAGTCAATTTTTTTATTAATGTGACTTTTTTTTTTTTTGGGAGGGTGATTACCTCTACTATGTATTGCTATTGGAAAACCACCTTGGTTCTCTTTTTACTTGGTTTAACCACATTGGACCATCTTTGTGTCATGGACCACAACAAATTTCAGATTTTACCGATGTTTATGGAACCTTCTATATCTCAGCTCAGGATAGTCCAAGCTCTGTGAAACAAAAATGGATCCCTAGTGCTCGATGAGCATGATTCCAGGTTTAGGGTCAGTATATAATGGGGTTTCGAGTCTCATGGAATGACCTAAAACAGGCTACCTCTAAGGTCAGTTTGAGAGCAGGCACGGTCGCTGTTTAGCCTCTTGAAAAGTGAATTCATGACCTTTGCACTGCCAAAACGCTTGAAGCGAGAGCGTACATTCTCATGGAACCATTCCAGAGTTCCAATCTTTAAGGATTCTGTGGGAACAAAGATGAAAAACAAGAAAAAAAATTCAGTCAATCCAACCCAATCTCATGAGAAAACAACTATTTTAAGAGGTGGTTATTTGCATATCAATTTGTAGGATGTAATTTGTATTGAAACATACAATTTTTAGAAAACAAACATAAGCATAAAGGTCAATCACTAAACCTAATCGTTAGGGTAGAAGAGGATGGTATGAAAAAGAACAAACAAGATCATATTTCCCTAAATTCGACCAATTCACCATAATGTAAAATAGTTACTGCCAGAGAATCTGATCATTCAAAAATAGTCATTTCATAGGCTGGATCTACCACCAGTATTGTGATGGAATTTCTTCTCTATTTTGTTTCTTCTCCATACAACTTAAAGGTATGGGTATGGGATTTGAAAAATGGCCAACAGATTTTGAAAATACACAACTCAAAAGGCCGAACGCCTTATAAAAAGGAAACGCATGTGATCGTTGTCATGCGGTGAATCCGGCCAATCGAGGAACAGCTCTGTCGTCATCAGAGCTTGTGCTGCCGCTCTTGAGAAGCTACGCTGGCTGAGTCCTCTGGCTACTCTCGAATCAGCTCTTACGCTCTTTGATAGCATACGTCACAGTCATGTGGAGTCAGCACGGTCAGACAAAATTTCTAACTGGCATGCACTGCTTCAAGTCAGCCACCGATCAGCAGAGCTGCATGAAGTCGAACAAGCCTATCATCATCATTTAACACGTCTTGTGACGCTATGATAAGCGTTCATTGGGGACACTGTGTCCCGTAAAAAGTGAAAAATATGTCGTAGTTTTAATTCATGATTCCAACAATACGATTTTCAACAATTCCACGGTGCTTTTTATGGTGTTTCGCTTTTTGACAGCGTAAAAAACGACGTCCTGGCCGTTCAAATGGCGCTATTTACGTCGATTTTTTTTTAAACAAAACGTGGTAGGAAATTGGCGTTGGCGAAATTCCGTTGATATAAGGATACAAATCAGAAATCACAGGCATGTGTCTGTCAGGTGCTCACCTGGACATATGGCATGGATCACACACCCAACCACGGTCCTTCTTGTTAAAACGGCTGCAAGACTTGCAGACAAATAGTTTGCAGTCCAGACACTGGCGCTTGCTGTTGACAAGGAATTTGAAGGGCTGCAGACAGCGGATGCAGAGGGAATCACTGAGTTTAGGCTGATATTCCAGCAGCTCTCTCTTTGTATCCTCTTTCAATATTTTGGTCTTGAGTTCCCTGCATACAGAGAGATACACTGGCTTACATGCTGATTCTTTTCATTGTGGTTTGTAAAACGGAGTAGTGGTCTTGTCCAAAGCATAATGTAACTGCAATCGACAAAGTAAATTTACATGTTTTAAATATGAAATGCGCCAGCGATATGTTATGCCCTAAATTATTACATGATTAATGTGTTTTTTTCTCATGTACATTTCTGAAATGCACTTTCTGCAAAGCTGCTTTGAAACAATTTGTATTGTGAAAAGCGTTTCATACAAATAAATTCGAATAGAATTGAAATATCGATTTGAGAAAACTGCTAGAAAATCACACTGGTAGACCCAACATCATTGCGACGCGTACACATTCAGTCTCTTCCTCCATTGCAGAGCATGATGCTAGGAATTCTAAAAGTTTACAGCAACAAAAAATAAAAAATACAAAAAAATCATGGTGTCGTTAAACATTTTCGGAGTGAAATAGCAGGTGTTAATAACAGGTGTCCAACCGGTTATTTAAAGATAACTTTTGCCAGATCTTCTCTCTAAAGGGAATGCACTGTACGATGCCTGTGCGATATTACACTGTTCCCTTATCAAGTCAGTCCCTCGACATTACATATGTGGAAATCAATTTTCTTGAATTGCTTCTCTTTCAAGGTAGTGATGAAACGTGTTCTGTAGCAGCTGTTTGTTCGCGTTCGGCTATGGTAGAAAGATGACGTCACAATATGGCGACCTTTATAGAAGGGGATTCCCGGTTATGGAGATATAAATGTCTCATTCTAAGGTAATAAAAACATTCGGTTTATTAAGTAAATTCTTTATACACCACTGAAAACATAGATATAGATGTCCTTTTGCATTTCTGTTACTCAACCTTTTTACACATTGCACCATTAACGTTCACAATAACCAAGAAAAAAAACATTCTTGATACATTAAAAAACTGGACGTTTTCAATGTTTAAAAAACATTCCAAAATTATGTTTTCTTAATGTAATGGGAATGTTAGCAAAACGTTCTGACAACTTATTTTTGTTAGCTGGGTAGAAGACGTACAATTGTCAGACAGGTTGCTGCTCACTTCACACTTTAATAATGTCTATGGACTTTATCACTTTATAACAATATGTAAAAAAGTGTAAAATTAAAAAAAAATACAAACTTTATACAGGGTACAAATGTTGTTTTATATGACCAATTTTAATGTTTTATTACATTTTGTTCTTAAAATCCTCTCTGAATTCTATCCAATGGTCTCTGGTCTTTTGAAAACCTCCATTCTTAATGTGCCAGTTTCTCAAGCTTTATAGCCAAAGTGATGGCCTTCTAGCACAATGACCTCTCTGTATCACAGCTGTGTAGCATTACAAATTGGATATTTAAGTAATTTCTGCCAAAGCTGCTCTTCTTAAGAAGAAAGCAGCTAGCTTTCCTCCACATGTTGAATGCTTATGTGCCTGTGGCTCTTTCAACTTTTATTTGGCAAAAGTTAAAAGCACTTCAGCACAAGTCCACATGTAAGTCAAATATCTTACAAATATCTTATATCTTACAGCATAATCAATTCATATTCAAATCCACTTGAATCTAGTAAAGATTAGAGAAGGAAAATTACTACATTTTTCTTTTCTCAATTGAAAAATTGTAATAAAGAAATAAAATAAATAAATAAATAAATAAATAATGCCCCATGCATATTTCACCTCATATTTCCCCTTATTTTATAACTGTTATGATTTTGAATGTGTGAATTAGATCTAATTACCCCATAGTGCTTGAACATGAAACAGAAACATAGTAGCAGACAACTTAATTATTATGAAAGTTCAAATTGCCTTAAACAATTAATCTGCTTAGCACTTTTTTTTCTTAAACATTCAATGAAACTGAAGTATGCAATGCATAAGTGAATGTAACATTGCATTACCACATCTTATTTCCAAGGTTTTATCACCACATTACAACAAAGTCTCCACAGGAGTATTTTGAGCTAGCCTTTGCCTTCCAGAGAATAGAGAGAAAAATGTCAGTCATGTGATGTTATTCAATATTCTGAGACAAATCCTATTACCTTTTTTTTAAATGGCTGGAATTTTAGACATACATGGGCTCAGCCTGTTGATGAAGTGTCTGAGGAGTCTAAAGTTTCAAAATTCAGCTGTTTTTTGTTGTTGTTGTTTTTTAACAAACAACATAAAGTAAAATCATCACAAAGCATCAGGAATGAATATCATGCCTGTCACAGGAATGGCTTTTTCTTCAACATTGTCTATAAATGTAATACTTGACAGACATGCAGGTGGCATGAAGAAGTAGTACCACATGTCTGTAAGTGTGACAGTGGATCACATCCATGACCTTATAAAAGGATTAAAAATGTTATGGTTTTGGTCCAGACAGAAGGCTCACAAGATAGGATGTACGTTATATAACTATGACTGCATTCACAAGACCTTTTCTTGGCTAGCTGAGTCATTAAGCCACTCCTTAAATAGATTTTTAAACAAGGCCAATTACCTGAACTTTCAGTGAATGTTTGACACGTTTCCCACTATGAGAGGATAAAGCCTAGAAGTTGATCTTCCAGAATAGAAGAAAGTGGACTCATATCCTTCTCCGTTGTCGACATTACACAGACATAATCATACTTGAGCATTGCGCCAATAGACATAGTTTTTGGTGGTTTGGAGGTTCTTTCAAAAAGTATCAATGGTAAGGTAACCTACTGTACAGTACTTAGATATTCTCTTCATAAGTTATCCACATTAAATTATTTCAGATTTATTTTAAATGGGTTCACATAAGGCTAAGTGTTGTGGAACTGTTCCTGAGATAAATATTTTCAAGCAGAAATAAATTAATGACAGACATTCCACAGATTCAGTTAAATTATAAATCCCAGATGAACAGACTGCAGAAGACCTTTAGTAAGCAAAAACCAGCAAACCACTTAAGGTTTACCGATCCACAATTCACACTTACATACAATTAGAGGGAGTAAGGTTTAATGTGTATTTGGCACACTGTCCGGGAGGAGGACTCGGAGCTTGGAATTCGCCTGAATTCAGATTAAGGTCAGTTTATTAGACGAATGAAATTTGTCAGGTAACGGCAGCACTGCTTCACTTGGTCTAATGTTACACAATCACACTAAATGGCATTTAAATGTGTGTTGAAAGTTATAATGTTATACTAGGTGTTAGTTCGTTTGCTATACGAAACTAGCAGTAAGCTAGATCAACATTAGAATAACATGCTGACCATATTCTAACATTTTATCATGGCGGACATGAAACTCTCAGCATCTCAAAAAACGCAAAAACGGCATGCTGATATTGATCCTCATTTTAGTTCTCCTTGTTTGTCCCAAAGTCTGCTTGCCATGGTCTGTTTGAAAGAAACAATAACTGCGTGCCGCTAAACATTATGCATGCAGTTGTCCACGTCTGTCGTCATGGTTATGTCATGGCTATGGCATGAACGGAAACCAAGGATAGCGTGGAAATTGCGTCATTGACAGACGACAATTTTTGGGGGATGGCCACTTATTTAAAATTGGAATTTCTCTGAAATAAAAAATCTTTGGAGAATTTTGGGATATTGTAAGTATGCAACTGCAGGAAATATATCACACTGTGCAAGTGATTATTGGATAGTTTATTACAAAATTCTTACATATTGAACCTTTAATAAAACATCATTATGAGTAAGCCATTCAGATGGGTCCAATGATTGGATAATCAGAGAAAACCATCAATGAATATCTGAAGACGAGATCAATATGATTCTGTTTCTTAATGCCCAAGATAGAGTAGAGCATGCATAGTAAAAGTTGATTGACAGTTGTTTCAAAATGAAAAGGAAGGCTTGCTGCGCTTCTGTAAATTACCAAACGATCTGGTGCAACCAGGGCAGGACAAGACCAAACAGAAAAGCAGAATCGCCAGAAGCGCAGCAAGCCTTACTTCTCATTTTGATTGACAGCTAGTTGTACTGGCTGTCAAGTATTACCATATATATATGGGTGTCTCACCCTAGTCTGTCCTCTTCTTTCTGTCGCAGGTGGAAGTCTCTCTGGATAACCTGCCAAACATGCTTAGCTTCATCATCTGTTAGCCTGGACAGATCCAAATTCTTCCCATTGCTGCTGCTGGGCATCATATTGAATCTCATCTGGTAGAATGAGGAAGCCAGTGAACTAAACCACAGTGCCACTTTGTATGTAGAGATTTCAGAGACAGAACAATATCTGGCCTCATTAGTTGCATGCTAGCACCCAGCTATAAACAAGTAATTTACTGAAATTGCCATTACAACAATTTTTGGGAGTGAGCTTATTTGTTAACTAAATGGTTATGTTGCATTTTTCAGTCTGTTATTAGACTGTCATCCATCCATACTTGGGCTTAATCTACTTAAAACGTTTTTAAACTTAAAAAGTAAAATGTAAAAATGTCTTAAATTTTAGAAACATTTAATATCTGTTTTAATATATATATTTTTTTAATCAGACACTGTTTTATTTTTGGTTTATTTTTTTTATTAACATTTTACACCCTATCTCTGAACCTTTTGCATTATTATTATTATTATTATTATTATTATTATTATTATTTATTTTTTTTTTGCTGTTTAACCTTTAATACTAATGTGCAGATTGTGGGTCAGACATGAGTGTCAGACATTGTCTATTTGCAGATAAAGTTATATTTTTAGTTGAAAACTTTCAACTAAAAAACAACCAACAACCACATTTTTACCCTAAAAAAACAACAACATCAATTTGTTTAATGGTATAAACAAATCAGCCTATTAGAATCAGTAATTTAATATAGCCATGTGATAGTGAGCAGCTGAAAATTATGTTTTTGACTTCATGTTAAAATCTTCCCTTTACAATGAGGAGTTGAAAATACTCAGTTAAACAATGTTTATTCAAAGAAGCATTAATTCCTTCTCAAATGCAAAATGGACAACTAATCAGCAGTGCTCTATAAGTTATATTGGTTTTCAAGTTCTCTGCCTTTCCTGGTAAATGATTAACATGATTTAAAAAATGTACAGGTGAAGTAGAATAATTTTGTAACATTTTACTAACAAAAATTATAGTATTTTATTTATTGGAATGGGTTCACATTGTATCTGCCATTCCACTGAACATCTGCGCTTAAGGTCTTTTATCCTACTGCTGGCCCTTAAGGTCTTTATACAACAGAAAACTGGCTTATTGTTAAACAGTAAGAAATAATGCTGCAGCCCTCTAGGCATGGCATTTCCTTCATATATAACAGAAGAAGACCTGAAACGCAAGCTTTGCTTCAAGACACTTAATGGATTTAGAGGAATGTTGCAAAACCATCAAAACTATACAAATTACAAAATAATTGTAATCATTTTACACTTATAAAGTGTATGACCTTAATACAGAATGTGTCTTTATATAGCCTGATAACAACTATATATCAACTATATATATATATATATATATATATATATATATATATATATATATATATATATATATATATATATATATATATATATATATATATATATAAAATAATACCTGAACTTGATTCAGCAGCATGTAGTAGTCCAGTTGGATTGGAGATGACCAGTTTCAGGCAGAAAATCAAACTGCTGTGTTTATCACATGTCCAATTAGCTGGGGTTGGGAAGGGGCAGTGAAATTTTTAAACCCCACCTCAGACTTCAGAGTTCTCTTTGAAACAGCATCTGATTTAATCTTTTAAATTAGTGTCAGCAAAAGCCTTACATTGTTAAAGCTAAAATCAGCATAATGGTCACAGGTTTCAAACTTGTGTTTCAAAGTTTGTTTTTAGTAGCATACTTGTCTTACAAGTATTCATGGTTGCATCACAAACTGTAAGCTTTCCCTTAAAGCTTGGGGGGGGGGGATTTATGTTTTTTGTGTATTATGTATTTTATGATGTAAACAATAAACTGGTAAACAAAGGCCTGTTTGTACGATATCTTTGATGGAGAATAAAAGCAAGAACTTGTTTGTCATAACCAGTTTTTATTTATATAGCGGAAGAGCTGTTATTGATGTATTGGTTTTGAAGACATTGTGTTGTTATTGCTATGTGAGTCTGATAATTTTTTTTTTGAAATGATTTATAAATTTGTAAGGGTGTGGCCAAGAAGAGGCGGGACAGGTCATGAACAGATAAGAAGATTTATTTCTTCTAAATAAAAATTACATACAGGGGCAGATCCAATGAAAGTAATTTCCAAAATAAAGTCCATAAAAATCAAAGACTTAAGAAGTTAACTGAAACAAACAAAAATTAAACTGGCCAAAAATAAATAAATAAATAAATAAATAAATAAATAAATAAATAAATAAATAAATAAATAAATAAATAAATAAATCTCCCCCGGTAAACAAAATAACAAACAAACCACTAAGGTCAACAGACCATGATGTTACTATGGCTGGGCAAAAATCTGACTCCCATTCACACATTCACATACACACACCCCTTAGCCTCTACCAAACAAAAAGAAAAAAAATATTCCCCAATTAACAACAAATATTTAACTAAAAATATACAATAATATAACAAACATAATTTAATCAACTACTTGAAGCACAGTACAAAACTACTTCAAACAAACAAAATAGCCTAGTATTAAACTGGATGAAATAATAAAAAGGAATCCCCCTCCTCATCGGATCAAGATGGTACAGTCCAATTTCCTCTGGAACAGCTCAAAAGTGGAGGCTGAAGCCCCGCATTTTTCTTTGTTGGCTGTCACATGGAGCATGGAATGCGGCCGTTCATGGACCAGAGGAATCCAGGGTTCAGGTAAAGTCAAACAGTGTTTGAATATAAGAGGTGTGCACCCTTCCATACATTCAAACTTTAATAAACTGTTTAACTCGGTAACCTTGTCCTGTGTTTATTTATAATGCTAATGCATTTTAAATAAAGTAACAAACCATACGAAATTAAACTTCAAAATAAACAATTTAAATCATGAGAGAATTAATGTGAGGTGAGCAACGCATCCGTCGCAAAATTTTGTATGTTAAAATTATAGCAGTTTCATAGTTAAGATGTGAAAGCATCAACAGGATCTGTATATAGCCTAATTATTCAACTCATAGGCCTAGACACCCAGTAGTGGTTGAAATTATATGGGTCATCCATTTTTAATTGATTTTCTACAAAATAAGTGTTTACACTGTTTCCATTCAAAGCAAGTTTGAAAAGTTATTGCTTTTGCCTGACCATGGAAGAAAAAGTTCCTATCGCATGACATAATTTTAACAAAAACAACAAAAAAAAACAAAAACATTCTAGGCTGGTGACTCTGATTAAGTTCGCCCAAGTTAGATTCTTTTGCAATGCTTGTAAAATGGTTTAACCGTAAGCATTTTCTTTATACAGGGGCTTATTCATGACTGGGAAAATGACAAATCCCTAGCCACAACTAGAAAGATCTAACTGCGGGTTTCTAAAATACTATTCTAAAGCTTGATTTGTGTGAATAAATCTTGATTATAGTGAGCGATATGAAAGTGGAGACTTTTAGATTGAGTTGAATTGATCTGCCTATAACATTTATTTATTACATATATATATATCTGTAGATTGACATGGTAAAAGGCAGTGTTAGTGTTAAATCATAATTCTTTGTAGTATCAGATAAATGCAAGGTACATGTTGTTTTAAGTTAAGAATTTAAATAAAATAAATAATTGTATATAATAAAAAAATAACATTCTGTTTGCAGTAAAGAGGTTGTTGCTGGAAGAGGTTGTTCGCAAGAACAGCCCCTGTGCCGTAAATGAAAGAAATAACATCTCTAATGGTTTCTGAAATGTGTTGCAGTGGTCCTTATTCAGGGTAGATGGCATTTTTCATTCTACATGAATGGCGGGGATGCTTTGTGGGAATGGGTTTATTGTTTTAAGGTTCCATCTAATCTTCATAACCCATAATTTCCTCTGGAATTTAATTAAATTTTTTTTGTGTGTATTGTGTAACCCATTCAAATGACTGTCTATCCATCACATTTTTTGGTAATATTTTAATCAACTAGGACATTGAATATGGCTTGTAGACTACTCTGGCTAAGTTACAAAGCCTATACCTTTGTTTTTGGAGTAAAATATGCATTACATCACATCCGTACTTTCCGAATATACTGTCTTTAAGACATTCATTTTTTTATTTGAACATTTATTCATGTACAGTAAGGCAATAGTAACAATTCTTTACATTAGTTGGGACTGAGGTTACTGAGGTATACTGAGGTTTTTTTTTTAAATCTTGCATTACATGAAATGAGTTCTGTGTTCAGGATGTTAAAGCAGGAAATTGTATGTGTTTGGTTTACTTGGCACAGACAAGAAAGTGACGCCTATTAGTTAGACAAAACATGAGGAAGTAGCAAAATTCCTTACTCAACCAAATTAGCTCATGTAATATTATTTGAGAGCATGTTTGCTGATGGAGTTTTCTGGATTAGTAAACATACAGAAACATTTAACTTATAAACATCCATCTTGTCCTCATTATAATGAACACACTAACAAAATAATAGTAGCACTAGCATGTAGCATCTCAGTAACGTATCATTTTTGAGTCAGACAATAATGCCTACAGAGTCAGAGTGCTGCTGGTACAGGTATGATTTAGTAGTTTAATTAAAGTTATTGTACTGTATTTGTCATCTGCTTGTATGTATCCATTATTTATTAATAGCCTACAAGTCTGTGCTGTTTTGGACCAGGTCCGAATGATGATCAGACATATACTGAGGAGTTTAATAAAGTTTATTGTACATCACACAAAAGATGAAGCATCAGTTTTACTTCAGAAAATCCCCGTAAGAGCTGAGTAAACAATAAGTTATAAAAAGTGTGCAAGTTGAGGGAGCGTTCCTGTGGGCAGAGTCAGACGTTAATCAAAAAAACTGTTCTACTGACGTCATTAAAGAAGGAAGTAGAGGGATGTAGTCCAAACGGGCCGTTCGATGTAGGCTACTTCTGTTAAATAAAATATCTCGCTTGCATTGAGCTTTGAGCTTTACAATTTTACAGATAGTATTTATACTCTAACAACCTTTATGAAACATAGTACATTTTTATTCCTTCAGTATTGAGACGCCTCCTCCAATGTAGTTTATTTCTTTTACTACACTCTTTCCTTATTTCTCTCTCAGTTGACACAAAAACTTTTCCGTTTGAGCAGGACATGAGTTGAGGGGAAATGTTATGCCTAACGATAGTGATGCTTCCCAAACAAACATTAGGCATGATTCATTTTAATCATGGAAATTCTAATTTCCAGTCTCAGTACATATACTTCATGGAAAAAATTAGCATGATTTTCAAGCACACTGTCTTTTTCAAAGGCACATTCTCAGGACTTATGTTCTGCAGTATATTCTAAAAGCTCCATCACACCCTGTTTCAGTACATTTCCATCCCTGAATACTGTATGCATTATGAGGCATTAGTCATTGCGGCATTGGAGGCATGGTTACTAAGTTCAGAATTTTAAAACAGCAGCTGTCTGTACAGGACACCCAGTGAGATTTCAATCGAGTTTATTGTTCAGATAGATTGGTGAGTCAATGAAGCAACAAGGGAGGGTTAAACTGTGGCTGCTGCTGGCAGCTGGAACGGGGGATTTGATGCATAGTAAGCACTTGGACCATTCTTAGGGCCAAGGACTTTAACACAGGGGTTTTTATTCCAGATTTTTAGTCTGTTAAATAGTGGGTATAAAAGTGATTCTTGTTCATGTAGCAAAACCCTATTCCAAGATGAAAACAGCAAACAGGTAAAAAAAAGGCCTGGTTGTACTTCTTTGATGGAGAAAAAAAAGAACTTGTTTATCATAACACCAGTTTTTATTTATATAGCACAAGTGGTGTTATTGAGTTATTGTATTTATAACATAATATGCAACATGTATATGCTGAAATGGTCACAGCTTTAGCTATAGACAGAGCAAATCTGGACACAGCATGCGACCACAGCTTTGCTCTCATCATAACTTGTAATCCTGACTCAGTAGATGCATATTTTTTCCCCCTAAAGCTTTGGATGTGCAGATTTGTTTAGTGCCAGCGTTTTTGTCTTTAGGCTTCAACACCACAGGAAGAATCTTAAAAAGTCAAATTCAAAACAGATTTACCCCTCGAACTGTCCAGAGAGAGAAAAGGGAAAAGATTATGGTGAAAGGAGGATTTTAGAAATGTGTTTTGCACATGGTGTGCACAGCTGCCAGCCATCTCTGAAAATCCATTTCATCTGATTTAGTCTTCTCACAGAAATTAAAGAGAGAGAGATTTGAAAACCAGCACAATCAGTTGATCAGTTGCGACCTACATGAACATTCTGTCTTGTAGACCCTCTGCTCACAATCCTAGGGTCTGCCTATATATAAGGACAGCTGGTGCCTTTTTGAACCTCAGTCTCAGTTTCAAAATCATGGTGTCTCAGTTCAGCAAAAGTGCTACTAAATATAGGTAAAATAAAGGAATGTTTCGATATATAATATCTGAAATCTATATATGTCCTTTATGATGATTTTGCTTTCATTTTAGGTGCATCAGATTATTGCAGTTCCTTTTAGACCAAACTTCCTTCAGTTTAGTTTGTGTTGCTCAGTGCAGCCTGTGTCCAGCTGGAAATAATCTGCTGTCTGTGAATTGACTTTATTGATGGTCTGTGCCCATCTGGCCTTGTATAAAACTGTAGTAAACCGCAGCTCATGTTGAAGAGAATAGGATTTAGACTCTCAAAGTCTTGTTAATGAAACTTTCTGAACTTGTAGCTTGATATTTTTGCTTTGAAACAGATTTGCTGTTTTAACATTAGAATATTTGGCATTCAAAAGAGTTTGTTGATTTCAGAGTACACTGACACCTTTGTTTGATTCTTTGGTTAAGTAGTTCTTATAGCTGGATGGACATTGGTGAATTGTATAGTGCAAGCCAACACTGCTTGGTAAACTATTTATTTGCAAAATTGGCAATGATTGTATTTACTTTTTATCTGAACTGGATCTAGTAGGCCATAGTAATTAAGAATGAAAAAAAAAAAACCTTTGTTCCTTATCAGTGTAGCAGCAGAACAGGAAGAAAACTGCAACAATTAATAGCTTTTGTTTTTTAATAGAGCTATTTTGTAATCATATTATGATATGACATTTAACTATAATAATAAATGTAACATTGTCATTGGAATTGTGCATGTATTTTTATTACTTTCTCAAAAACAGAATCCACATATCAACGCATGCATATTGCTGGTTAAAGGTTTAGCTTGAATGTATTTTTATGATATAAAGGAGCAGAGAATAACTGACAGATTAGGAAATAAAGGGAAGTCATTTGACACTTGCCATTTGATGTGGTATTGGCAAAAACCTTTCCAAAATTATGTGCACACAAACATGCTGAATCTGACTCAAAGAATGTCATGGCCTTGCAGTTAGAGCACATGCACCTACACATTGAGTCACTTTACAGTACAGTATGTGTTCATGCAAGATATGAAATCCTTCTTGATTGTGACATTGATCTGTTATAATTGCATATCAGTGGGGCTGCATTTGTCAACACATCTGTTATATTGTGTTAGGTAATCACGACTTTAAATCACAGGCATCAGTTGTGCAAGTCTCTTTCATTCCTAAAGGGAAAGAAAAACTTGCTTTGGTTTGTTACATCACTGTGGCAAGCAGGATGAGGACGAGGGCCATGGGAGACCAGTGCGAATCCGGTTGCGTGATTGCCACCTTCCCAATAAGGAACAGCCACCAAATACGGCCTTAGGTCTGTTTCTCATTTATGACTCTCTCACCCTCCTTTTTCTCCTCTTTGTGCTTTTTCCTTCTTCTCTCTGCAGAGGAAAGTAGGAGGCGTGGAAACATTGTGTGGCTCTTTCTCCAGGATTCTCTGAGTTGTGTGTTCTGTCCCAGGCTGGAGTGAGTTGCACTGCTCCTCTGGAGAGCAAACAGTCAGCTCAACGGACGAGAGTCTCACAACAAAGCTCAATCACACAAGCTGATCAGCATCATCTCTGAACCCTTCACAGAAGGAAGATATCAGATAGAAGATAATGACCTAAGAGTTGCATTTTTGCAGATATTTGAAATTCCATAGAAAGACTGTGGAATACAGCGCTCTGAATTCTGTATTCCAGGGGTAAGTGGCTCAATTTGGCAAAAACATCTTTGTAAAAGAAGTGTTTTAGTGCATGTGTGAGACAAGATGCAAGAGTGTGTTTTGAGGCAAGCATTCTAAAAAATGAGCTAAAATCCATTTGACTAAAATCTGCTATTGTATACGCCTTTTTTACCCTATAAAGCTTTGGGTTATTTGGCTATTCCAATGCACACAATGTCTAGGCAGTTTTACTTCTTAATTATAGTTTTAATGTTAAGAATTGACTGGGTACAGCAAATTCCAAAGCTTTGAGAGAAACAGGGAATTTTTCTTACACCACAAGAGTCATTGCAGAAAAGGCAGAGCAAAGTGCTCAGATAATAGATTACATTAGGAGAGGTTCTGTGCTAAGGGTGTGTTCAGAGTGAGAACTTCAGCAGGAACGTTTATGAGTCAACTTTTGCAGTATGTAATCAAGTGTTTTTGATATGGTTGCAGATAACTTAATTGATTCTGGTGTGTAAAATCCACATTTTACTAGATATTTTGTAGAATTATCACCACATCACCAGTTTGGTTGAGTCTTTTTGTTTATGAAGATCTAGCACACCCGGATGAGGATAATACTGATTATGATCTTGTTTGAACAGAAGCAAGAAGCAGAACAAGTCAGGAAGCTCTGTTGCACGTTTCTACCACAGTAGACACTATTCCAATTTTTTTTTACTTTCTGCCTAGCACTGTAAGAGACAGGGTGATGTGAAACACTTTTTCCACTGTCCCTGCCAGATGGACAAAGAATGCTGGGAGAGTTAGAGACATTAAACTTAAGTGAAGCAGAACCAGATGTGGACCCTTGAAAACACCATAGAAATTAGATTCATTACAGTTATTTCCCATTGAAATATATACAGGAATACAGACACAATTTTCACACATGCACACCGTATAGGGTATTAATAATCACCATTTATGGGTAGATAAGGTATAAAGGTTTACCTCTTATAGTACTGTCCCAGTGACAAGCTATAAAGGTAAAAAAAAAATCCCCAAAGTGTGGTTTTTCCAATGTTGGGCCAGCTTTAGGAAAGACTGACATGGAGAGGTTGTTATCCCCACTAGAGGCCAATGTTGAGACACCTTGCAATACCTATTTGGTGCTTTGGTTTTCAGACTGAGCTTAATATAAGGGGGAAGGGATTGAATTTGGTTCAAATGTATGTATTTTTTTTTTTATCTCATTACTGTTCACTGGGCATTGAAACCTTTAATAACCTTTAATGAATGAGGCAGTAAAGTCATGCTGGAAAATCCTGTGAAAGATTTCAATGATTTGAAAGTTTAATATGTGCAGATGCTTTTATGGTTGTTTTTGCCTCTGATTCATAGAGTTTGTAATTAATTAAACTGATTTGTTCTTTCTGTCTTTGCACAGTGAGAACAATTCACATGGAAATGCCAAGTTTTTCATATGGCTTTACCTGTAGTTATTGCTTCCCAGACACACCACTTTATAGCACATGGAGTTTACATTATGTTATATAATGTACATTTCCATGTAACACCATTGTGTGCTGAAGAATATTTTCAATTATTCTGCATCTGAATTAACTAAATACCAACCGAAATAACTCACAAAGTAATCTTGTTTGTGGTTTATTTATTTTAGGTTTTAGCTGTGATATGTGAAAAATACATTTTGATCTGTTGTTCTGTTAGCGTAGATTTGGTTCACAATGTGGTTTGTGAACCAAATCATATCAATTTATAAACTATATAGTACATGGGTAAGGTCAGGAGAGACCATGTTTGCATATCGCTTTCGGTGTACATTATACATTTCATTCATTCATTCATTCATTCATTCATTCATTCATTCATTCATTCATTCATTCATTCATTCATTCATTCATTCATTCATTCATTCATTCATTCATTCAAGTCGTCTTGTTCAGTCATCTTCAATGTCGTCCTGTTGAGTTTATCCACGTCTCAAATCACATGCAAAATCGCAGGGAATTAGTGGATGATGAACGCTCGCTAATCTGTTCGTATGAAAGAGAAAAAACGCATCAAAGACGCTCGAAGACGCCTTCGTGAAGCCCAGGAAAATAAAATATGTAGCATTCTAAACAGCTCTACTTGAACACTCACGATTTCACAGAGAGCAAGTCATGTAGTGTGAACCGCATAGTTCAGCCCGACGTTACAAAATCATGTAGTGTGAACTAGGCTTTAACTGTTACAGTTCAGTCATCTTAACTGTCATCTTAAAATTCAGTCATCTTAACTGTCGTCTTGTTGTTCTGTCATCTTAACTGTCGTCTTATGTTCTCTTAACTGTTGTCTTGTTGTTCAGTCATCTTAACTGTCGTCAGGGCCGGATTAACCATTAGGGCAACTGGTCACTTGTTATAAACGCAGTCCTCACTTTCCTAATTATATGCAGATTTTTGCAACCCATTCAATCAAAAAATAATGTTAAATCGCGTCAAAAAACAGTGTCTGTAGCTTCCTGCACAGTGAGCGAGAGCGACCTGTCACGTTGACTCACATAATGCTCTGAAATTTTAAAATCGGTGGGAAGATGAAGCAGTTGCCTACGGTTACTAACAAAAAGGTTTCGACTGTCTAGCATTATATTTTGTCAACGAAATCAAATTGAAACTGTGATATGGCTTTGTGCTTTTGTAAAACAGCAAAATACTTTAATTAAGTAATATGCAGTATAGGCATTCTGTTTGTGCTGCGTGATTTAAAGAAAAGCGTGCACTTTGCTCTAGCGATCAGCATGGTGATCAGGTGTTTTCTCCAAAATGAAAGTTCAGAGGGTTTATTTTTAGCAATTGAAGAAATTAGGACAAAAGTATTGTAATTTTCTTATTCTGTGTAATTCAATGCTAAATCCTTTTATGCTACATGTATAGGCTAGGTCTATATGGATTTTATGTTATTGAACGTAAAAGTTTTGTGAGGGAACACAAAAGATTTGGAAACTAATTTTCTCCCATCCTAATTTTTTATTTCCACCACCACGTCCCCTTCAGGGCTTCATAGTACGGTAACATGGCAGCCAACCACCAAAAGTAATTAATTTGTACTGTGACTCAAGGATTCCAAGTTCAGCAACTCTGAGACTGATGTGATGGAAAGCATGTAATTTTCCTATAGTCCAGTCTAAAAGTTTTTACAACATTATTTTCATTTTGATTCTGAGCTCGAACAAGGAGGGACATTCATGTGTGCTGTCATCTGTCTCTCACATTATTGCATTTTTGTTTGTGTCCAGTACTCTGATGCTTTTTTTTTCTTAATGTGTGGACCTCTTAGTGCGTTGTGGTTTTTATTGGTAAGTGAGGGCAGTTGATGTGGGAAGAAATGTTTTTCCTCCCGAAATCCTGAAATCTGACAGCTGTGTGGATTTGGCTCATGGTGTGAAAGAGGTCACATAAATCTCACTGTGCTGCCAAAACTTTTAAGGTCCTCCTAAAATAAGCGTAAACAGTCCTGAGGTATTTCAGAGAATGTTTGTCATATTTTATAAAGAAAAGATGAGAAAACAAACAACCCAATAAGTGACCATTTTTAGAATATTTGATCTTATACCTATAATTTGATAGCTAAACATTATCAGAACTGTCCAAAAGTTATGACAGAACTGTTTGTGCCATTGCAAGTGTGTACAAGTTCTGGCATTCAGTGATGAGTGTGAGAGTAACACAGCTTGCAGATGTACTGTATTACAGTATTTTTCTTTTGTACATTTTGTTTTTCAGCTGTCTATTCCCATGCTTTTGTGGACAATGGGGAAGAACTAGTTGTTACAGTTTGCCCTTTTGGGTATAATGGCTTTTGGTCTATTCCCAAAACTTGAAGCTCAGGATGGTAAGTTAAGTCCAGCATTTTATTAATTTATTTATTTTTTTAAGATGTAAACTTCCAGTTATGGGTGAAGACATGTTAATTTTACTGTGCTGCAGACAATACACAAGTAAAAATCCTAAATGTTTCCATTGATTGGAAAGAGAGCTTAAAACTAGGTGTTTTTATTTGCAAAGCTTTTGTTAAGTATTCAGTTTTTATTAGACCCAAATCGCTTGAGTTAAAATTTTGAAATCAGACAGTGAAGAGAAATATCTACAGTTTCAGTAAAGGGAGTTGAGCACGTATTTAAATAAAATTTAAATACTGTAAAGATATTCAGAGTGGTGTGCTGTAGTTTGTTTAGAGCTCCCAATGATCAAGAAGAATTCAACAGAACACTGCATTTCATACCACTAATCCTGAAGGGTCTCAAGAGCTACTGTCAGCATCGGGAATGACCACAGCCAGTTAATATTGACAACGGGTAATCCATGCAAAATGTTCCAGAAATAACCCAATTAACCATTCCCCACACTGATATATGACTAGTTTTGTCACAGTCGCATTTTCTGCATGCTGTGACTCCTCTGTTTTTTTAGTGCTTTCGCAAAGAGGCGTAGATAATGGATTTTAGGTGTAACAGATTTTCAAAACCACCGACATCCATCCAACTGTCTTTCTGTCTCTTTTCATCCGTTCACTAATTTATCCATCATTTCTGTACTAAATTCTTGAAAAAAAATTTGATTCACTTCAAATCTGATGCCTACATTTTTTAAAAGTATGGCAAGGTGTCACTGATTTATGTCTTTGAGACTTTAGAGATCATCAGCAGCTGATGATGGCTAACCACCCAGCACAGCTTATGTCTTGAGAGCTTAATGTCTGATTCTTTTGTGTGTGTCTGACTGTCTTCACTGTGTAACCATATAAAAACAAAAAATACAAAATGTCTCCACAATTGATACAGTGATGAACCCACATGTTTTCATCTTTGAAATGTTTACTATGCATTTTTCACTTAATTTAAACATTAAAGACCGCATACAAATTTAAATTAAATTACTAATCGAAGTTTTGTCCCTTTTACTCAATATGCACTTTTTCTTTTCAGCCATCAGTATTTTTCTTGAAAACAAGGCCTATATTGTGTCTTACAGATGTTCCTCACCCTAATATCTGCTGCAACCAGTTATCAAGCAGTTGCGAGTGATTTCATTTAGTCTTTAAAAATCAAATATGTGAAAAATGCCAGTATAGTTTAAATAAGTAACAGTAGAAAGTGATTTTAAAGAAGTCCAAAGATGAGACAGAAGGGTCATGACTGGTGCTGTTATCACTAAGTACTGTAACATGAGTACTGCATGGTCTGACTGAACACAAGAAGATGGAAAGATTCTTAGGCAGCCTGGAGAATCTTTCTCCATTGCCCAGGCAGCCTTTAGAGGTGCCCAAATACATATACAGAAACTTCGTAATGTACACACAATTATTCTAAATACACTGTAAATTAAATCCCCACAACAAAATTGTAAATTAAAACCCCAACATAATTCTACACAATTTCAGAGTATGAAAATTAGATAGTTGCAGAGCATCTTTCTTGGTTCAGCAGACATGCAGTATAATGTGTTTGTGTTGTGTTTTTATGATGGATTGTAATTATCCATGATTATGTTTTATGCTTGCACCCTTCCCCTGTCTCCCTCTTTCCGTTTTTTTAACCCACACATTTTGCATTATATTTTGTTTGTTTCTCTGTCTTCTCTGTACTTCTCCTTCAAAGCCCCCGGGTCAGCCGACCTTATACTCTTAATAGACGGATCAGAGAGCGTTGGAGCTGCCAACTTCCCTTCGTCAGTGATTTGGCTGTCCAAGTGATTGAGGGGCTTGCCGAGGGCAGGGACGCAATGCGTGTAGCCCTCGTGCTTTATGGTGCCAATCCCGAGATTCAATTCTATCTCAATAGCTATGACAACAAAGAGAGTGTCCTCAGTGCTATCCGGGGGCTTAAGTACCCTGGTGGGATTGAGTCAAATCTGGGGGCCGCCTTGGAGGAGGTGGTAGACAGTCTATTGGGCCAAGATGCAGGAGGCAGGGCAGCGGAAGGGGTCCCCAGGCACTGGTGGTAATCAGTGCTGGGGAGTCCACTGATGATGTCAGTCAGGGCGAGAGGGCCCTAAAGCAGGCCAATGTGAACACCTTTGGTATTGCTGCGGGTGATTCTGCAACTACCCAACTGGAAGCTATTGCTACAGACAAAAGCTTTGTTCTGTCCGGTCCTGATGTCAGAACAGTGGCAAGCATGGTTGACCAGATACTGCCATACATTAATGGGGTCATCGAGCGCTCCATTGTGATTCAAACAGATTTCACAGAAGGTATGTAATTACCGTATGAGAGGGATTCCATAGAGAAACTGAAGAAAAAGGAAATAATAACAGCACCTTATCACGCGCGTGATCATCTAAACATATATATATATATATATATATATATATATATATATATATATATATATATATATATATATATATATATATATATATATATATATATAATATATTTAGGTGAAAGTGTAAAGGTTTTAGTGTCCCAAAATTTCTTTCTTTCTATTTTTGAAGAACATACGCATGCTGAAATTAGGCATTCAAACATTTTTTAGTTCACTGTTCTATTCAGATTTTGTGTTTTCTATTAGATCAAATATTTAGACTAAACCAAGAGTAGCACATGATGCATTGCAACCCATTAACACTTTTTGTATGTAAATTCAGGATATTAATACATTTAGGTCATTGCATTTGTATATAATTCTATATTTTGAAATAAATGATCACTTTATGCTAATTGATTTTCATTATTTTTACCACTTATATGATTTATATGTTAACTTTAAGGCAATTAAAATATCATTCATTTTAAATAAACGATGATAGCTAACTTCATAGGTTACCTAATTTTGGATCGGATTTGCAGAAGGACTAATTAGAATTCCTTTTTTTTTTCTTTTAGCTTTGGCTGTTGGGAAAAGAGATATAATTTTCCTCATTGACAGTAGCATGGGTGCCACCTCAATCAATGCTGTGCGAGAGTTCATCAAAAGGTTTATTGACACCATGCCAATTGGACCTGATCAGGTGCAGGTTGGAGTGACCATGTTTTCCACCACCCCAAGGTCGGAGATCAACCTCAACTCATATAGTTCAAAAGAATCGCTAAGCTCTGCTCTCGCAAGAATAAAACCCAAACCTTCTGTTGAAGTCAACATCGGGGCTGCCCTGGATTTTGTGAGAACTAGCATGCTCAGACCTGAGAGTGGGAGCCGCATTCAAGATCAAGTGACACAGCTTGTGCTTCTCCTGACCAGTAAAAAATCTAAAGACAGTGTCCAACAGCCAGTTGAAGCACTTCAGCAAATGGGTGTTCTAACTTTGGCTGCAGGCTCCAAAGCAGCCGATGAGGCTGAGCTCAGGCAAATAGCTTTTGATGAAACTGGGGTTTCGTTCCTGAAGGACTTCAGGGGTTGCTGCGCAACCCCAGAGAAATTATATACCATCTCTCTACATTGACTGGTGCTGTTGTGACAGAGGGTCCAACTGAAACAGGTAATTTTCTACAAACATACTCCTTTTGTTTAAATAAAAAATGCAGATTGTGTTATTAATTTAAATCAATACGATTAATATAGATATACGAAACTGTAAAAAAAAAAAAAAAACAACAATATGTATTTTTATGCACTTTTGCCCATTGATACTGTCTTATACAAATTTAGATTCTTGAACTTAATTTTAAAGGTACTTAATCTAAAATTGTGGTCATATAAAATCTTCTAGGCCCATTTGTGGATGTTACTACAGTCCGCACCCAAAAAGTTGTCCGAGACATTGTCTTCTTGGTGGATGGATCTACCTACGTTGGATATAACTTGCAACCTGTTCAAGACTTCATCACTGGCGTGGTAAACAGACTAGACGTTAGACCTGAGCGAGTGCGCATTGGACTAATGCAGTTTGCTGAGGGGCAGAAAAATGAATTTTATCTGAACACTCATAACACCAAACAGGATGTTCTCTCTGCCATTGCTCAGCTGCGTTTGATGGGAGGACGTGCATTAAACACTGGTGCAGCCCTACAGTATGCCCTAGCCAATCACTTCCAGCCCTCAGCTGGGTCTCGTAGGAGACAGGGATCCAGCAGGTCTTGGTACTTATAACAGGAGGACCATCTCAAGATGAAGTCAAGAGGATTGCTGACCGTGTAGCTATAGAGGGTGTTTTGACTTTTGCTGTTGGAGCTGGCCAAGTGGAAGAGAGTTTCCTTAAAACTGTTGCTTTTGTTGAAGATTTGGCATACTACAGAAGAAACTTTGCCGATTTGTCAAGTGTTGTTGACGAGATTATGACACCATTGATCACTGTTGTTGGAGAGACTGATACAACAATAACAGGTGAGCTAAATCATGCTGACATAACTTAATAATAACTTTAATAATAATGACTTAAAAAAATAGTCAGTTTTGTTGAATATTGTTTTAGTTAATAAATTAAGTCTTATATAATGAATAATAGAAAACAATTACATTATTATAATATAAAGAACACTGGCATACCCTGTCAACATATACAAATAACTTTTTTAGACAACTCCTCTCTATTTTTTAACACTTAAATTGTTTCGCTTTGTATTCAGAAATGTACAATGTAACCTCTTGTAGATATTTAAGCATTTTGATTCCATTAATCTATTTTTTTTTACAGAAACAACAGGTCCATCTGGTGGAGAAAGAGATGTTGCATTCTTGATCGATGGCTCTGATGATGTCCGAGGTGACTTTCCCTATATCCGTGACTTCATTTCCAAAGTAATTGAGCCTTTGGATATAGGCTTTAATAAAGTGCGAGTTTCTGTGGTCCAGCATAGCGAGAGCCCAAGTCCTAGCTTCTACCTGAACACTTACCAAACCAAAGATGAGGTGCTGAGAGCTGTAAATGGACTCAATCTGGCAGGTGGCAGAAGTTTGAATACTGGTGCTGCCTTGACTTTCATGAAAAACACCATCTTGTCACCATCATTTGGTAGTCGAATCTGGTGAAAATGTTCCCCAATTTTTGATCGTTTTGACGGGGGGAAGGTCAAGAGATAGTGTCAGAGAACCGCGGTAGCCCTAAAGACTGATGGAGTTGTACCTTTTGGTGTTGGAGTGAAAAATGCAGATCCTAAACAGATGGAGGCCATCTCTCACAATCCATCATTTGCATTCAATGTGAAGGAATTCAGCCAGCTCAACACAGTTCAGGAAAGGCTCAAGAACTATGTGAACCTTCCAGATCAAGAACTGAAGGTCTTTCTAGAGAAAGGTAAGAACATTTGAGCTTTTTATTTAGCTGTGGCATTCTATGCTGGTTGGTTGGTTGTATTTGGTGCAGTGTATGATTTTGTTCAGAGGGTTGTTGAGAAACTTAATGTGGAGGAGAAAAAATACAGAGCATCTGTGGTTCAGTACAGTGACAATTCAGTGGCTTACTTCTATCTTAAAACCTACTCAACAAAGACAGAGGTTTTAAATACCATTAAGGTCCTGAAACACAAACGTGGACAAATAGCTAACACTGGTGCAGCCCTTCAATTTGTCAGGCCACAAGTTTTCACTTCTTCTTCAGGAAGTAGATGACTTTATGGAATTCCTCAAATACTGATATTGATAAGTAGCAGACCATGTCGTGATGAAATAGTAGGACCTGCCATGGCCATGCCATGAAAAATCTTGAAATAGGGATAGTAAACATTGGTGTGAAAAAATGCAGATCTAAATGAGCTTAAAACTGTATCAGTCCAGTCTAAATTCACACATTATATTGATCGATTTGATGATCTTAATTTAGTAGAGCCACACATTGTTTCAACTCTTAAGAATGTCCAAAAAGTATCTGGAGAAATTCATAAACAAGTTCTAGATTCAGCTGGTAAGAGCTTTCACTTTAAGCAATACATAACCAATTATTTGTGTTTAAGTTTAGGCATTGAGTCTGCTACAAACCTTAAATGTAAATGTCATATAAATTGCTATATACATGATGTTTTAGGATGTGGAACTGAAGATTATTTCTTACTTAAATCTTTCTTCTTAGGTATGTTCTCATGTCTTCCATGTCCTTATTTGACATCTTTTGAACATAAAGATGTTCATTCCATGGAAGTATTTTGAACTGTTCTTGCAAGAGCTTTTTCTTATTGAACGCTGTTCACATCCTGACCCACAAAATGATTTTTGAGGGGTCGAATGTCGCTGATATTCTTTGATTTACTTGCATTTATTTTTTTTACTCTTGTACACTTTTAAAGCTTTTGCTATTCAATTTAAACATTGAATGATTCAGATGTATTCCAATATCCTTTTCTTCTCTTTTCTTGGTAACTTGCCTGATACAGGAATTAACAAACGGGATATAGTTTTTCTCCTTGATGGCTCAGATGACTCCAGAAATGGATTTCTTGCCATCCGTGAGTTTATTCAGGAGAATGGTAGAGGATCTTGCCATTGACCAGGACATTGTTCGAGTTGCTGTAATACAGTACAGTGAAGATACTTCGACTCATTTCCTACTTAATAGTTACAATAGTAAGAAAGCTATAATTTATGCTATTAATGGCCTCACAGCAAAAGGTGGAAGAAACCTTAATACTGGGGCAGCATTACAGTATGTCAGGGACCATGTTTTCATTACTGCTTCTGGAAGTAGACATCAGATAGGAGTCCCTCAGCTGTTGATTTTTATGACTGGTGGAGGGTCCAGTGATGATGTGGCAGGTCCTGCTGAAGATCTAAAAAATTTTGGAGTTCTGTCCATTGCCATTGGAATAAAAAATGTTGTTGAGGCAGAGCTCCAAAGCATAGCATTTTCACCTAGATTTATTTTTAATCTTCCAGTTTTTGGTGAACTTTTACAAATACAGCCTGATATCCTCTCCTTTATAAAATCCAAAATGGAAATAGGACCCCCTACTATCATTGGTAAGAAGAACTACACTCACCATTTTCTTAAAATTCAAGCTTTTTCTTATGACTTTCTTCGAAAGTAGATGAAAATCTATTTTCTTTACTAAACTATTCGCTTTAACCCTGAGGCCATTTTTTTTATTGATTCAGCTTAACATATGTTAAAGACTGGCAATTAATGGCCTTTGCCACTAAATATTTACTATTTTCCTGTTCATCTTATGCTTTGTCCATCAGAGAACTTTCATGATTTTCCACTGGTTCTCTCAACCATGGAAGTGTCTTACTTCTTGCGGAGATTCCTCTTCAGATTAAGCTCTTGTTTGAGCCAATGATTTCTTAATCATTGTTGGTGTTTGATCAATAGCAACTCCTTGTTCTTCCCTTTTTCTGTTGCTTGATTGATCTTATTCATGTGAGTGTGAAAATACACTAGTAATATTCTCTCATAATGGATTTTTTTTGTTTCAGATGTTATCAGCATATTTTTAAGATAGAACAGAAATATAGCAAAGTGTATTTGGAATGTACATTTGATATAAATTGTTGTTCACTTTTTGTAAAAAAAAAATGTTTTTCACCTTTGTCAATATCAGGGGAAATATTACTGTGATGATGTTTTGTCTTACACTTTTTATAAGAGTTAAGGCCATTTTACTAAAGCCATTTAATTTTCACCCCAGTTGAATTGGATGCAGCTCAAAGAGACATTGTCTTTATTCTGGATGGGTCTGATGACACCAGGGATGAGTTTAAACAGATGTGTCAGTTTGTTCAAAGAGTCGTGAACAAACTCAATATCGGGCTCAGTGGAGATAGAGTGTCTTTAGTCCAATACAGCAGAGAGCCACGTGTCCATTTTTACCTGAACACACATGCCACAAAGCAAGAAGTTCTCAATTCAATTGAGACACTGCAACACCAGGGAGGAAATCCCCTCAATACAGGAAGAGCCCTTGATTATACAAAAAAGAACATGTTCACTGCTTCTTCTGGGAGCAGACTCCTGGATGGGGTTCCTCAGATTCTTGTGCTTGTGACTGGAGGAAGGTCTCAGGATGATGTTAGAGCTCCAGCTGCAGCTCTGAAACTGGACCAAATTGTACCATTTAGTATTGGCAATCAAAATGCAGATGTTATTCAACTCCAGGCAATCTCATATACTCCTGGTCATACCCTTACTGTTCCTCATTTTGATGACCTTCAAACCATTGAGCAGAAACTTTTATCATATATAAAAATAGTTCCTCGTCAGCCTAGGAGGATTCCACCAACTGCAACAGGTAAGGATCAAATGTTTTTGTTTTTTCATGTGCTTGATTTAAAGGTGTTATGGACTAGTGACATAACTATATGTATATTTATGTCTCCATAGTAACAGGTGCTGGAAAAAGAGATGTTGTTTTTTTAATTCGATGCCTCTGATGGTACAAAGGAAGATTTCTTAGGAATAAAAAACTTTGTTCAGACCCTGGTTCAGAAACTGAATGTGGCACCAAATAAAGATCGTGTTTCAGTGGTCCAGTACAGTGATGATGCAGCTTTTGATTTTCTTTTGAATACACATTCATCATCAGATGATGTTATAAATGATGTGAAACGTCTAATTCATAAAGGAGGAAGGCTTCGTCTCACTGGGACAGCCTTACAGTATGTAAAGAACAACGTGTTTACTGCTGCTGCAGGAAGTAGATATTTGGAGGGTGTGACACAGTTTCTAATTCTGATGAGTTCTGGAAGGTCTTATGATGACATACGTGGTCCAGTCAAAGCTTTGAAAGATATCGGTGTCATTTCATTAAGTATTGGCACCACAAATGCTGATACACTCTGAGTTACAAATTATATCCCATCAACCAAACTACTTTTTTATTTCTGAATTTGAGAACATTCTTGATGTTCAAGATAATATCTTTGCATTGATAAAAGAGGTATCTTACCAACGGCTACCAACAATGGCTCCTCAGGTCTCTGGTAAGAGATTTATTTAATTTCATAATGTATCTGTCTATGTGTGTACACCAGCCACTGACAGCAGTGTTTTATGTATTATAGCACATGATGGCATGAAGAATGCCCACATTCTTACATAATCTAGTCCTCTATTATAGTAAATATTTTTGTCTCATTTTTTTATTACAGAATCTGCTAAAAGGGATGTTGCATTTCTTATTGATGGCTCTGATGATTCTAAAATTGGTTTTGAGGCCATTCGCAATTTTATCCAGAGGGTAGTTGAGAGTCTAAATGTGGAGGAAGATCTTGATAGGGTGGCGGTTGTTCAGTATAGTCGGGATCCCACAGCTAATTTTTATCTCAGCTCATACTCAACCAAAAAAGAGGTACTAAATTCCATACGTTCTATGAGGCACAAAAGTGGAAGGCCATTGAACACTGGAGCTGCTCTAATGTTTATTAAAGAAAATATATTTACACAATCCTCTGGAAGCAGACGTCATGAGGGTGTACCTCAGATTCTGTACTTATTTAGTGGTGGTAGATCTGGTGATGATGTCAGAATCATTTCACAGAATTTAAGAGAAAACAACATACAAGTATTTACAATTGGCACAAGAAATGCAGATACACTTGAGTTACAGACAATGTCTTCAACTCCAGCCTATGCTTTCTCTGTTCCTGACTTTACCTCCATCAACAGCATTGTCCAAAGAGTTACCTCGATTTTGAAAAGTGGTGATGAAATTCCTGAGCAATTTCCAACTCCCCAGGGTAAGACTTACAACAACTGATATCTTTTCTTGAACATGTTGTTATGTTAAATAAAGAGGAGATATACAGATGCAGACTGATGTACTATACTGTAATTCTGGCCTCTATATAATTGTTGTTAAAATACTGTTGTCTTTCCTTGATGAACATATTCTTCCCTTTATTTATTTTAGGCCAGGCTTTGAATGCAAGAAGAAATATTGTGTTTCTTATTGACGGATCGGATAATGCTAGTGATAGATTCACAACTATACGAGAATTTGTGGCAAGTTTGGCAGAAACATTTGATGTTGGTCAAGAAAAAGATCAAATTGCTGTTGTGCAGTTCAGTAATACTGCAGCAACAAGCTTTAATCTCAGTACATACTCATCCTCTTCTGAGGTGGCAGATGCTGTACGCAACCTCAAACCAATTGGGGAAGGCCACAATATATTGGCCAGGCTCTACAATTTGTTTAGAGACAATATTTTTAGCCATAGAGTTGGAAGTCAGCAAATAGACAGTGTTAGTCAAAATGTTGTGCTTGTGGCTGGTGGCAGATCAAGAGATTCTCCTCGTGGACCAGCTAATGCACTAAAGAGTATGGGAGTAGCCATTTTTGCCATTGGGTCAAGGCTGACCGAATCCCATTGAAATGGAAGCAATTTCTTCTTGGACAGATTATGCTATTGCTGTTCGTGATTTTCATGAATTAAAAATGTCCGTCAAAGCCTCCTGACAAAACTTATGGGTGTAAGACAAAAAGGAGACATTGAAGTTGATGGTAAGAATTAAATGCATGTTAAAACTTGAAAGATTTGAAGAAGTTTATTGAAGTTCTAAGAATACATGTTGAGGATTATATACCTATGGTTTACAATGCTTGTCCTAAAGACCCACTGCTCTGCTCATTTTGTATGTGTTCCTTATTTAGAGAGACATACACAAAGTGCAGAGCGGTGGGTTCGCAGGACCAGGATTGAAAACCACTGTTATTGGCTGATCATTTTAAGTTTGAAGTTTATGCTGTTCTGTTCTGTTTTTTATTATTATTATTATTATTTTTTTATTATTTGTTTGAAATCTGAATTTGATAGAAAGCTACAGAACATTTTATTGAAAATCTTTATGTATGCTTCCCCTGCCATTGTATATGATTATTAATTAAAGCAAGCCAATTCTAAATAAGATGAATTCTTTAAAGCTGAATAATTTTAATCTTTCTAAGCCTATAATTATTTTGATTCTAGGCACAGGATTTAAAAGGGATATTGCTTTTCTTGTGGATGGTTCAGACAGTACAAGAAGAGGATTTACAGAAATACGTGATTTTCTGTATAACATTATCAGAAATGTTAATGTGGGAATTGATAACGATAGAATCTCAATAATTCAATACAGCAATGTGGCTGTGGCAAATTTTTATTTCAATTCATTCTTAAGAAAGGAAGATGTATTGAATGCAGTAAAAGTGCTTAGCCATAAAGGTGGAAGGCCCTTAAACACAGGATTTGCACTTAAATACGTAATGGAAAATATCTTTATAAGCGCCTCAGGGAGCAGGCACAAAGAAGGTACCCCTCAAATATTAATTCTTTTGACGAGTGGAAAGTCCAGGGACAGCATTTCTGAAGCAGCCTTTGCTCTTAAAAAAAATGGGGTAATCATATATGGAATAGGAGGAAAGTACTCAGACTCCGATGAATTACAGACAATTTCTTCTGAAACTAATGTGCTCCCATTGGCTGACTTCAGTGAATTACCAAAAATTCAAGTACAGCTATTGGAAGCAATGAAATCTAATCCAAGTTACAACAGAAGTGAACTCATAGGTAAGTGTAATACTGCTTCCTAATGAGTCAATTTATTTGCTAACACATTACAATACGGGTACACTAAAATGCTTAACGGATGCACAGATTATGCGTCAGAACATAAGCTCACTATTGGCCAGCATCACACGCATGACCAGCGTCGGCCGATAGAGAGTCTACATTCTGACATAGCACTGCACTATTACACTACATGAACTCACTCTGAGTTGAATAGTTGAATAAAGTTTTTTTTGTTTTGTTTTTTCTCCACAAAACGTATTCTTGTCACTTGATAATTTTAAGGTTAAGCCACTGTAGTCACTTGGACTATTTTAACTATGTTTTTAAAAAAGCCGGCAAGTTTAAATTACACTAAAAGCCTATGGTGGAGTAAGACAGCTCTCATATTTAATCAAAAATATATTAATTTGAGTTCCAAATATGAACAGAATACTTAATGGGTTGGAACAACATCCGGGTGAGTAATTACTGTCAGAATTTTCATTTTTGGGTGAATTAACCCTTTAACTCAACATCTGTGAATAAGCGAAGAATAAATTACATACATTTAAGTGTACCTGTATTGTGAAATGTTACCAATGCTTCTTTAATATACAGAAATGTATTATTATTATTAAGTTGAAAATATCAGGCTTTTAAGATATGATATATTTCAATAATCGAAATTAAACATTCTACTCAGGAACAATCATTTAATTGAAATAATACTTTTCAAATACAAAATTCTCATTAATATTGTGTATTGTAACATGTGATTAGAATTAAATCAAAGGTAATGTATTGTGCTCCCCTATTTCACTGTTCAATGTTTGTTTCATAGCTGAGAGTGATAAAA